>RPOG01001376.1:0-153475 GCA_008086565.1 Thalassoma bifasciatum | reverse complement strand
GGGACTCCACCCATCAATGCCAGCAGGGGGGCGGAGGACAGACACGATCAGCTGTTTTTAATTACACGTCATGTCAGGATTTCCGTAATGCTGTTCTTAACGGACGCGACAACACGGAAGTCCTAAAAGCTCTGAAGAAGGCTGGAGGGACAGCTGAAACTGTCAGAAAGGTAGGACTTAATCTGATCCACTTTTGTCTACCATGAAGAAATTTTCTGGATATTTGAATGTGAACCCTCAGGTTTTGTCTCCATTTATTCTCCATACTTTATCTTTTGTTACCCTCTATTAGTGCATAAACTACTGGTCTTTTGTATAAGGTACACATATGTCTTGATATCAAGTAAAGGCTGTATCTTAAACATGAAGGTGAAAGAAAACACAGAGGGCCATGAAAAAAAATCTGAAAAGAAAGTCCAACTCTTAAAAAAAAATAAGATGTAAATCTATGATTAAGAAGTCTTAGTCACAGGTTTTGGCTAATAATTAAGAAAAGGAGGATCTAAAAAGTTAGGTTAAGGCTGTGTTGGATACAATTAAAATTAAAATAAAGTAAAAAATTATGAGAGAATAATACATTAAATTTCTGAAGAAAACATCTTACGTCAGCCCACAGTCTTGAAAACATCCTGTTGCAGCCTACATTGAATTCTCCACAAAATTAAGTGAGAAACTAATGTGAAAAAGCAACATTTATTTTCCTGCATGGTTTACACTTTTTGCTCTTGTCGATGGTGTTTGTCAGAAATAAAACACTAAGCAGAAAGTCTATGTCTTTCTCAAGTCTGTCTCCAAGTGGGTTCTTTTTGTCAAAACATGTTCAAGTGGTAACACTTTATTTGATATCTTTGATATAACAACTTGACTTTGCTGACAAAACAGTGGCACACTAGGTTGTCTTTGTATATATCAAGTTGTTATATCATATACATCTCCAAACAATGTTGACTTTGCATGAAAGGTGACATAAGTCCCTGAATGACACGTAATAACATTCATAAACATGCATGGAGCCTCCTTTAACTGTGTGACAGATGTCATGTTATGTTTATGACAGTGTTATGTCAGTCTCATGTAAAGCCCTTCAAATAAAGTGTTGCCATTCAAATTAAGCTACTATGAGTTTTGGGGCATCTTTTTCATTGTTTTTGAAATCTAAAACTGGGATCAGGGTGGCAAGAAGAGGCCATGACCAAACAGTGTAAGCCTGAGTGGCTATCCCAAAATCCAAATCTATGACTGAGTTTTTTGCATTGTCAGAGGTCTGACCTGAATCTAAATGATGTGTTGGGGGCTCTGTTGCAACCAACACAGACATCTAACAAAATGAATTGTCAAACGTGACTAGACCTGTCTTGAAAATCATGCCTATTATGAAAAAAACATTAGAAAACTTACCACAAAAGCATACTCAAAAACCCTGCAAACTCACTCATCATGTACCAAAGCAGATATAAAACAGTTATTTATGTAAAGTTAGAGTTTGTGTTAAGTAATACAGATGCAGAGTAATCAAAGGTAAAAAGTAATGAGCAACAAGATATGTGTTAATCATTGTTTCCACCTGTCTGAATTAAAGGTCGCGGCATTGACTCCTTTAAACCTTGGTCAGTGCTTGAAGATATAAAACCAATGAGTCACTAACATCCAGTCATCATCTGTTGTGGGAACACCAGCTGACTATTCCACCATGGCTGTCAACATCCCAGGAGTGGTAGTGATGGCTTTTTTTTACTTGCTTGTTCTTGGAACCGGCGTCTGGGCTTCTTTCAAGTCTAGAAGGGAACAGAAGAAAAGAGAAGCCACAGGAATGGACATGGTCTTGTTGGGAAACCGTAGAATAAGCTGGGTGGTAGGAATCTTCACAATGACAGGTATGAGACCCAGTCAAGCTGACTTCTCTGGGATGTAAAATTGTACAGAAATTGTTGAAAAGTGGATGAAATAGACATTTTTGCAAAGTAAGTGCCTTTAAGAAGACTTCTGTGAAGTGCTTCACATGGATTTGACACCCACAGCCCTGTAAGAGCCGAATGTGTAACAATGACCTGAAATATTAACCTAAAAAAAGTGAATAAGTCTTTAAATGATTAAGACTTCTTTATATGTTAATACTTGCATGCAAAGTTTTCTCATGACAGTTTGGTGGGTCTCTTTAAAGAGGGGTTAGTCATAGGTTGAAGAAGTACCTTTACCTCTCTGTGAACTGCCTTAGGCCCAAGCTGTTTTTATAGCTAAATCTGCATTTAAACTCGGCTTTTCTGGCTTGGTGGGATCATAAAGCCCAGTATCTGTGCAGCCAGCCTCAAGCAGACCTGTACAATTTTGAATACTTCTGACGACCCTTGTTGATAAGGACTTTCTATGGCTGTGAATGTTTGAGGGGTTGATGTCCCAGTGCCCCCTATTGACCAACTGCCATTCGCAACAAAACCTAAGTGATCTTGCCTTTTCTGTTTTGGATTGTGACTTTGGACTGAGACATGGCATGATGGCTTTTGAACTACAAATAAAGTGTAGTATAGCTGTGAGTGATACTATTATTTTGTGGTTGTGCCAAAAAGCTAGACGCTTTGTGGCATTTTAAACTCAACGGTCTTTTGACGAAGTGATTTTTGTTTATGTTTTGTTGTGTTTCATTTTTGGGAACTCCTCGGTAACTGTGTTCCAAACTTAATATCGTTTAATTATCGTCGACACTACCTACTTCTTTGACTTAACAAGTCGTAACACATTTCGGATTTCTTACATAGAAGTCAGTAAGTCATAGAGAGAAAGAATTCGATGTACGGTCGGAGGAGGCTTCATCCTTGGCACAGCTGAGATGATGTACACGCCCTCTATGGGACTGATCTGGACAGTAGTGACTGTGTTGGCATACAGCGCTGCTTTTGTAGTCGGTAAGCTTCAACATTTAAGCTGCACAGTGTGTAGGTATAGAACCTGGTTTGATTAGTTAGTGAAGATTTACCAGTACACTCAAGAATGAAGAGTTCTCACTAGACCTGGGAAAGCTGATAAAACGGTGATGTTGAAACTTGATGGATTCTGTCATTTTTAAATACAGGTGGCTTGATGTTTGCCAAACCTATGAGAGAAAGAAACTTTGTGACAATGCTGGATCCTTTTCGTATCAAGTATGGGAAAGTAATGACAACTGGACTGTGCGTAGCTTCACTTATTATTGATTTGTTTTGGATCCCCACAACACTGATTGCTTTGGGTATGAGGAAAGATTGTTTTTTCCATGTTGTAGTGCAATAACTTTATTCAAATGAGTAATACAGAGAGGAACTGTGAGATTTCCATGGTCCATTGGTCTGACAGGTGGGACAATGAGTGTGGTGTTGGATGTATCCTACTCTATTTGCGTATGGATATCAGCTACCATTGCCATCATCTACACGCTGCTGGGAGGTCTCTACTCTGTGGCCTACACAGATGTTATACAGCTTGTCCTTGTATTCGTTGGCTTGGTGAGTTACCCATGACTGAAAGAGTACAGCATTGAATAAAATATTCAAAACTATGCTTTTTAAACCTGTGTTAATCATTTACGCTTCATTTTCTCCACAGAGTATCTGTGTCCGAAAACAAAACTACTCGGGGAAATGGAATCTGTATTCGGTCTGCGACTACTTGTTGTGAAATGTACGTGGGACCTAGCCACGAGGTTTCTACCTCTTTTAGACCTGAAACTAGCTATTAAAGAAGAAGAACCATGGGGAACCTTTCTGAAGAAACATCTAAATATTTTTATCAAATTACAGCTCATGGTGCATTTTGCACCATTAAATCTATTCAATTTAATGGTTTTACTTCATAGGTGCTTGGAAGTCAGGGATATCAGTGTTTTCACCAGAGAACCCTGTCGGCCTCTTCTCCATCTACAGCCAGGATCACATGCTTTATTGCTGCTTTTGCTGTNCTGTGTTAATCATTTACGCTTCATTTTCTCCACAGAGTATCTGTGTCCCTTTTGTTTTGATGAGCCCCTTTACCTTAGACATAAGCCAGACGCTGATGAACAACACTTTACATGCACCCTGGATCGGTGCTCCAAAGATGGAGAAAATCTGGACTTTGATCGATAATTTCTTCTTCTTGGTAGGGGAACCTTTCTGAAGAAACATCTAAATATTTTTATCAAATTACAGCTCATGGTGCATTTTGCACCATTAAATCTATTCAATTTAATGGTTTTACTTCATAGGTGCTTGGAAGTCAGGGATATCAGTGTTTTCACCAGAGAACCCTGTCAGCCTCTTCTCCATCTACAGCCAGGATCACATGCTTTATTGCTGCTTTTGCTGTACTTTTATTCGGAATACCTTCAATACTGCTTGGAGCAGCTGCTACATCCACAGGTATGAACAGCTTCTACATACATGTGTTGAATTTGAAAACCCTGTTGGTATTTAAGTCATGTACTCAACAACTTGAAGCCAGAGTGTTAAACTGTTGATGTGGTGCACTTGTGGTAATTCTACATGAGTTACAGCTCAAAAAATCTCACAATAGTGTTTTTTGGTAGTACTTGCATAGCAAGAGGGTCATCAAGGGTCAAATTTAAAGATGTGCATGTACAAAACTTTAGATGAAGTGCTCAAGAGACTTTTTGGTGTTCTTCGATTTTAGCAACATTTAAAAGGTACATAACTAAAAGCCTCCTCCTCCTTCTCCTTTTTTCTTGTTCTAGACTGGAATCAGACTACATATGGTTCGCCAACTCCTTATGAACGTGGGGAGGCAGCTCTTGCCATGCCCCTTGTCCTTCAGCATCTCCCCCCTCCATTCATCTCAATTATTGGGATTGGTTGTGTGGCTGCTGCTGTGATGTCATCTGCTGACTCTGGTTTGCTCTCTGCAGCTTCAGTGCTCAGCACTAATATATACAAGGACCTTCTCAGGCCTCAGGTGAGAAAATGAGATTCTTAAACTTGCTGCACCAAGTCACCCAAAAAGTGTTCATCCATTACCAATCATATTCTTCTTTTCTCCACTGTCATCCTCAGGCATCAGACAGAGAGATTCAGTGGGCTATCCGTGCTGCAGTGGTGATTTTTGGCTTAATTAGCTCATCTCTCACCAGCCTGAAAAACAGCATCATACTTTTCTGGTTTCTTGGTGCCGAAGTGGCCTACGTGATAATCTTCCCTCAACTCTTCTGTGTGATCTTCTTCAACATTGCTAATGGTTATGGGGCTATTATCGGTTTCCTGGTGGGATTGGTGTTAAGACTGCTCAGTGGAGACAATGACCTGGGATTAACACCGGTCATACACTTCCCAGGATGCACTCTTGAGGATGGCGTTTATGTCCAGTACGCTCCAGTTAAGACCATCTCAATGCTGTCTGCAGTCGCTGCAATTTTGAGTTTCTCCTACATTGCTTCTGTCTTCTTCAACAAAGGCTGGCTTCCTGAAAAGTGGGACATTTTTGAAGTGAAAGCCAAGTGCTCACCACAACAGCTGGACACCACAGGTGGTGACACAGAACAGAATGAAAATAAGAATTTTCATTCTAACAATGCTCAGACTGAGACTGAATTAGTAAAGCCAATGATTGACACAAGCTGTCAGCTGTAATGCATGAACTCAGGTACAGCAAGGGCCGGGTAGTTACTAAATCTGGTTGGTTCAATAAAACAAGATTTGATGTGTGGTTACTGTTTTTGTGTTTAAAACATTTTAACTGTGACGTGAATTCCCAGAATTAAATTGACTTGCTATTTGATGTATTAATTTCAAAAAATGTTAATAAAAGGGGCTTAACTACCTGACAGGTAGTTAATTCTAAAAAATCATATTGTGTGTCATTCAGGGCAGTGCAAAAAGTGGTCAATACATGTCAGTGATCACAATTGTGTGCTGTTGACTGATTGGAGTTTTTTGCATGGCAGCCTGGTCCTTGGTGACTTTGTTGGCCTCACCAATCTTTGGTTGGTTTGCATTTTTTTAATTTTTATTTGCTGGTTTGGCAATCTTAGCCTTAAAAACAGGATAGAACTTGTAAAAACTGTCAGGCTTTGCTATGGGAGAACTGGCTCAGTTGTCCAGTATGCAGAAAAGCAGTTCCATGAAGTGGGAGCCACCATAACGGCAAAGGCCATTTTCAAGAATTTTGGCATCTCTTAAACAAAGGTAATGTTTCAGATGCTTTAATCTGGGTAACGATTCAGTCTTCCAGGGTGCTGCATGAGCAAACACTGACAGTCCTTTATCCAATCTGCTGTTGGTTTTCTCAACAATTATCACTGATGTTGACAGTGGACCAAGCTTGCGCAGAGTTGTGTGTGCTGTATAGTCTGCCCCTCAGGGAGATTAGAGTTTTGCTTTACTCTTGGACAGGTATTTGAGCGATATCTTCATCCACCCCACCCAACATGTCCTTTCTCTTACAATCTGTCCTAGAAATGGCAACTAGAAGGACGCACAAGAAGGTATTCATCAAAAGTTCAGAGTCCACATTCACCTCAATTGACCACACTGAAAGTCCACTGAATCAAGTTAAGCTCAGAATACTTGAGTGGAATATTAAACTACATTATGTGATGTATTTACCACGTATGACTCTGCCTGTCTTTTAGGAGCTTCACATCTTCATTTTGCCAAGCAATAAAACCTAAAGTAAGACCAGTCACCTTTACAGTTGAATTTTGGAGAGATAGGAAGCCACTCAACAATTTCATCATGGCTGTCAACATCCCAGGAGTGGTAGCGATGGCATTTTTCTACCTGCTGGTGTTTGGGACTGGCATCTGGGCTTCTTTGAAATCAAAAAAGGAACAGAAGAGAACTGCAGCCTCTGGAGTGGACATGGCCCTGCTGGGAAACCGCAGTATTGGCTGGGTGGTGGGATCCTTCACTATGACAGGTCAGAGGCGCTCAATCTTCAAAACTCAGTGGAAACTATGGGATCGTAATTACTAGGAATAGGCTAAAAGCATAAAATATGCATAAAATATCCATAATATGCTGCATTAATGACAGAAATCCCCTTGTCGTGGAACAGCAGGGTGATAGCTGTGGTATTAATTTTACAAGGTTTGTGCACACATTCTTCTGTGACTAAATATGATCTGCCCCTGCTTTTCAGAGCCTTACCCACTTATTTTAACAACATGAAATGATGTCTTAAGCTCAGCTAGCGTGTTCCAACAGAAAAAGGAAGACCTCACTTGTTGGTGAAAAAAGTTAGTTGTCTTGATTAGTATAAATATTTAATAAGCACAGCACTTTCCAGGAAAAGTAATGAATCCAACCATTATGTCATGTATGCAACGAAAAGTTAATATTGCTATGCTTTATGTGTCAGCAAGTAAGGGTTAATGTATGATTTGGAGGTGGTTGTGGGAAATAGAACTCTGACAGCATCTGACAAGATGCCAACACAAAGAGGAGGAGTTTTGTCCGCACAGAAATTGTTAAATTTTTTATACCATACAATTGAGTTGTGATATCCCAGCATTGTTTCCAGTGGCACCAGCTGATCACGCTGAAGCTGGCTAGCTCAGCTTTAAAATGGCTTAAAACTCCTCCTCAAACGTCTCCATTGTCTCAGTCCTACTCAAATCAAGGCTTCTTTCCTCCACTGCATTCCCTGTGTGTCTGGAGTTTCCATAACTCTGCTGGGATAATGACTGTTGTGAAAGCTGTGTCTGCCAGCTTCAGCTCAATCAGATGATCCAAGCTGGAAACAACACCAGGTTGTAACTACTCAATTGCATGGTGTAAAAAAAAGTCCAAAAACTATCCCCAATCTAGAGGGCACAGCTTAAATAACTAGTTAGCAAAAATAAATAAATAAAAAATTAAGTTATAAGGTACTAAAAGTTGGAAAACAAACGGATGTAATGACAGGCAGCCAGCCTGGTTGATGCATGTGCATGAGATTATTCTCATTAACTTATGACTTTTTCACGTGATTTCTTAATGACTTTATTCTTGTAAGTTTACAACTGTAGTCTCGTAACTTTACAAGATTAACCTTGTAAATTTTTTTTTTTTTAGCGTGGCCCAAATGTGTGATAATGACCTTCAATTCAGCACCACAACCAGTTAAAAGAAAAACTGCACTTTTTTACAAGAAGTACAATCACATTCTTTCCTATAACCAAACAGTAAATGCTTTTTGATTATTTGTGTGTGTGTGTGTGTGTGTGTGTGTGTGTGTGTGTGTGTGTGTGTGTGTGTGTGTTTTTCAATCCCTTTCGTAGCTTCATGGGTTGGAGGAGGTTTTATTGTTGGGACAACTGAGATGGTGTACCTGCCCTCCATGGGACTAACCTGGACAATCATTATGACTTTTGCATACTGCACGGCACTAATGATTGGTGAGCAATTACAGACTGTATAAGAACAATGTCCTTAAAAAAGGTTTTCCATGATACCTCTGGCATACTAATCCACAGTTGCTGAAATACTGAAGGCATCTAATCAATCAGCTATAACAGTTTAAAGTTCAACCTGACAAAAAGGAGTGATACTACCCTCCAGTGTCACTTCCCCCACTCCCACTTTCCCCACACCCAACTCACTCATCTTAAGACCTGTTTGAACATGTCAGTCCTGCAGTTTCCCAGACTTTACATACCTTTCCCAAACCTCTTAACTGCTGCTTCAAAACACAACAAAGTCATAAGTCATCTGGACATCTCATGCACACATTTTTTTAATTCACACAAACTTGAATGGGGAAAAAGCCAGACTATTTTGACTGGGGTACATAAAGTCATTGGGTCATGAGGGTGGGAAGATGTATTGTCTACCTTTTTTTTAATAAACTTATCAAATGGTATTTACCATACACTGGTGTAACCAAAATATGATTTTTTTCTTTGGATTGGGGCCAAACGCATAAACCTAAGAAAGTGCCTCTTTCTGGATAAAACACACTGCAGGGGCTGAATGTTCAAAAACTATGTGCCTGATTTTGGGTGTGGCTAAATTAGCCATCAAGTCACACCCACCATTTGAACCTTTGAAAAATCATTATCTTGCTCTTCCAGGATCCTGAGCATCTTGTTATATGACTGTAAAAGTATTTCAGGTCCTTCCAAAAAAAAAAAAACACCTTCTTGTCTTCTTCCTGTTTCAAATATGAGGCACTTATTGAAACAATCATTCAAGGAAGAAATTTGTCATCATGAGGAATACAATGAGGCTCTTGCTCTTGAAGCTAATATTCAGGCTCAGGGATTTAATTGTTCATATCTACAAAAAACTTTCACTGAGGGATCCCCAACCCAGAATGCCTCACATATTCTTATGCTATCTATACCAAGATTTTTCTGTAGCTCATGAATTTTACCTTGCTGTTTTGTTGTTTTTGTTTCAGCAACTAATCTTTGATTGACAATGTGTTTTTTTTTTTCTCAAATACAGGTGGCTTGGTGTTCGCAAAACCAATGAGAGAACGGAAATTTGTGACAATGATGGATCCATTTCGTATCAAATATGGAAAAGTACTGACGAGTGGGCTGTGCTTGGCCTCACTCGTCACTGACTTGGTCTGGATACCCACAGCACTAATTGGTTTGGGTAAATTCTCATGAGAAAGAGCGTTCCCAATTTTGCTTTTTATTTTTGAAAATGTTTCCACCGGATTTTGTAATTGTTATTTGAATAAAATACAGACAATACAACGGGGGATATTCACAGAATAATGATAGTATTACATTGACACAACTGGTTTTGCAGGTGGAACAATGGCTGTGGTCTTAGACATATCTTACACTGTTAGCATCTGGATCTCTGCTGCTGTTGTCATCAGCTACACGCTGCTGGGAGGTCTCTACTCTGTGGCCTACACAGATGTTATACAGCTTATCCTCATATTCCTTGGCTTGGTAAGTTCTTTTGAAATCAGAGTTTTTTTTCAACTCTCAACAGTTGAAACAATGTCAGTTCTGTGTTTATCATCTACACTTTTATTGTCTCCACAGAGTATCTGTCTCCCTTTTGTTTTGATGAACCCCTTTACCTTGAACATCGGCCAGACGCTGATGAACAACTCTCTACACACTCCCTGGATTGGTACTCTAGAGCTGGAGAAGATCTGGATTATGATTGATAACTTCTTGCTTTTGGTAGGAGAGCAAAAATATGGAGCAAATTAAATGTACCTCCAGCCAGTTAGTATTGTTTAATTATTTTTAAAATCAAACTGTGGAACAGTTCCTGGAGTCAGGACAAATAAAAGGTGGTTGGCAGAAAGAGATATGAGAACATTTTTAAAGATCCCGACAGTGAAATTTGTGACTTCTAACTTTCCTGCAAAGGGATTCACTGTTTTCCTTTCAAGGCACTAGCAAGTCAGGGGTATCAGTGCTTCCATCAGAGGACTTTATCATCCTCTTCGCCATCTACAGCCAGGCTCACATGCCTGATTGCTGCTTTTGCTGTTCTTGTATTTGGGATACCTCCTGTACTGCTTGGGGCAGCTGCTGCATCTGCAGGTATGAACAGATTCACAGGAGTTAACCCACTGACTCAATATTTACAAAAAGACCTTAAGACCTTGGATTACATCTCTCTGGTATGCTGGTCAGAAACCAGAATCCAGACCTTGGTCAAGGCATCAGCATTACTAAAATTTAAAATAACTAAAATTTAGATAACCATAGGCTATTGTTATTTATACATCATGTGTTGCAAACTTACTGAACTTAGTTTGTACCTCAGTTCAGCAGATGGGTTTAGGGCCTCTCACAGCCCAGTGCTCTAAGACATGCGATATAACATTAGTGAATCCTGGTCCTACCAGTGCCCATCTACTAAGCAGAGCCAATGTAACCTGGCTTTTCATTTTATAAATACTATTAGGTTTGAACAGACCATTGCAGAATAACTGCTGCATGGCGGTTGAAATGAACATTAAGAAAAACTTAGCCCATGTTTTTGCCTTTAGCTCTTGTTTTAGCCATAAGCTTCTGGCGCTGATAATCCCATTTTAAGTTGCAAATCACAATCAGTCATACATCAAGAGTTTTGTGTGTCTTTGTTTTCTTGTCCTTGTTCTAGACTGGAACCAGACTACATATGGCTCTCCATCTCCATATGAACGTGGGGAAGCAGCTCTAGCTATGCCCCTTGCCTTGCAGCACCTTACTCCTCCATACATCTCCATTATCGGGATTGGATGTTTAGCTGCTGCTGTGATGTCATCCGCTGACTCTATAATGCTCTCTGCAGCTTCTGTCTTCAGCTCCAATATCTACAAGGACCTTCTCAGGCCTCAGGTGAAAAAATCACCAGTGTTTGAAAAAAATGCAAAAAAGAAACATATAGAAATAAAGGATCAACGGTTCCTTTTTGGACAATTCCTGCTTTGGCTGTTTACTGGTCTTTGTCTCTGACTCCATCTTTAGGCCTCAGACAGAGAGATTCAGTGGGTGATTCATGCTGCAGTGGTGGTTTTTGGCGTGATTGGATCATCCCTCACCAGCCTGAAAAACAGTGTTGTGACATTTTGGTTCCTTGCTGCCGAAGTGTCCTACGTGATAATCTTCCCTCAACTCCTCTGTGTCCTTTTCTTCAACATCTCCAATGGTTATGGGGCTGTGACAGGTTTCCTGGTGGGATTGGTTTTGAGAGTGCTCAGTGGAGATGCAGGACTAGGATTAACACCGGTCATACACTTCCCAGGATGCACTCTTGAGGACGGTGTTTATGTCCAGTATGCTCCAATCAAGGCCATCTCAATGCTGTCTGCAGTTGCTGCAATTTTGAGTTTCTCCTACATTGCCTCTGTGCTCTTCAACAAAGGCTGGCTTCCTGAAAAGTGGGACATTTTTGAAGTGAAAGCCAAGCGCTCACCACAACAGCTGAAAGCAGTAAGTTGTGTCAGAGAAAGTAGTGAGACTGAGAAATTCTTTTCCAATGATCTTAAGGCTGAGTTAGTTAAACCAATTGACACAAGTGGTTAGCTGCTTTGCACAAACTGTGATGTGACACCAATATATGACCAATAGTTGACTGCATTTTCTTGATGAACATTTTCCAGTGCCAATCAGTAATTATTCTGCAGTGCTCTGTTCAAACTTAAGTCTTTGAAGTGCAAGATAACATTCACTCTGCCTGGGTTAGGTTGGGGTTGGTAGAAAAGCACTGGTAGGAACATCTGGTAGTGAGTAACACTTAACTGAAAGTCTGCTCAGTTCATTAACAAACACACAACATCAGCCATCCCATGTAACCATGTTGCAAAAGTTAATACATATCTGTTCAATAACCCACAAATTTGCAATATGTATCATATTTGTTGGAGATCAATGCAGCCAGGATCTTGTCCATCACAAAATCACTCAGTGACTCAAAATATTTTCAAAAGTGGTTTCCAGTAGGTGGATTGATGAGTCGACATCAGCGTTGATATCAGTATTGATCTATACTTGCAAAATGAGATCCATTCATAAGTTTCACTTTCTCCTCTGTATGTGCGCACCTCTCATTCACCTCAATTATGCGCACTCTGGCCCATATTTACTCGGTTTTGGATCAATACCAAATTTTGCAGTTTCGCACAGCATTGGTTTCCAGTACTGGATGGTAAATCATGATTGGTGGACCCACTCCTTGTGTGCAGTTTCTTCCAGCAATCTTTGCAAGTTTTGTTCTGTCTGTAAAGTAATGATAGCGGCTTGGGTTAACAAAGGTGAACATGTCTACATCAGGCTGTAGGTCTGTGAAGCTCTGGAAGGGCTTCATAAAAAAATATCCAAAGCCAGTTTAATGGGAAGGTATTCAAATCTTAGAGATCTAAAGGCATCAACCTAGGCCACAGCTCTCCCCTCTTTTTGTTTTAAATGTGATGTAAATCTATGAATCTGTAAACTCCACTTTCCAACTCACTATTTTGCACAACATGCCTAAATTCAGAGTCTAAGCTTGTGTATTCTCGTGTGTGAAAATAACGCTAGCCAGCACAATTAGTGTTGTCGCATGGGCACAGAGATAAGAAAAAGAATCAGGACAAAGGACAGTTCATGAGGAAATTATTGGAGGTAGCATTGTTATTGTGATGATTCTGAGCACTTAAGTTTAGTTGCAGGGTCTTTTTGCATTTGTCGCCCCCTCCTCCCCTTGTTTTCTTTCTCCTGCAGGTAAATTAGTGGCAAGAGGTGAGGTTGCCTTCTCATCCAAATGAGACTGAAATTCCCATGACAACACCATGCTGGTTGACAAAGTTTAGCAGTGAGAAGAGACATCTGTGGTTTTTCTCTGCTGAAAACAATTTCTGGGATTCATCTTGCGGTAAAACTGGAGTTAAACTGGCTAAAAGGCGCAAATACTCTCAGCCAAGAGATCTTTGTATTCAGTGTGTGCCTTTTTCCTCTGCTGTCTGCTCCACTACATCCCCTTCCCCTTCCTTATGCATCAGTCATAGGGAGGAGAAGGGAGGACAGAGACAGTGAAGGCAGTAACAAATCACTTTCAGAGTAGTCAACCATTACTTCTGTTGCCTGTCACTCAGAGTCTTTTGTAAACACACAGCCTCTGTGAACATAAATAATTTTGTGCTTTTACCCCCCAACATCCTTTTTTGATGACAGTGGCAGGATCACTTCATTTTATAGGCCAGAATTGTTTCTAACACTGTATTGGGGAACTTGGGCAGTAAATCTGGAAAAACATGGAATACCTAATCCTTTCACTTACAACATTTATGATCTTGAACATCTGTAACTGATTTCTGTTTCCAGCTCTACCAGGCAGATGTTAATATTATACATCTGTGTAAATCAAAACTATCCTTGTACACATTAAAGAGTGTTGAAAACTGAGAGTAGGACACTTGGCCCTAGCCACAGATGAGTCTTTCTACGAGAGAAGAACTAATGCAGCCATTTTTCTGGAACAGTGTAGATTTTTTTTTTTTTTTTTTTTTTTTTGCATGAATACATAGGTGGAGTTTAAGAAGGGTAATATAAGTGTGGTTATCCGGTCAAGGGTCATGGGGATGAGCTCATAGTTTTCAACCATGTCAAACATGCTTATAGTGCAGCATCGTTTTCAAGTTCACATCTTTTGTTTGTTTTACTGATTATTGTTGGAATAAAAGGTTGAAATGCAAGAAGGTGTCTGTTTGAGCTTGCACTTCTCGACTTTAACAACCCGGTCAACAACACACTTGATGACTTTGACAAGCAACAGTCACCACGAGAGCAGCATTCCTGGAACCCTGATGTATGATCCGATGAATACACAAAGCAGGGGGAACATTTATCTATCTGCTTGGAAAATGAGGACTGGCAGGACATAACCAGGAATCAGTGACATTACATGGTACTGATAGGTCAGAGAGCACCTTAGGGCTGAATATGGCTGACTGCTAAACTCCTATACAAACTTACAGAGTTTGCTTGTTGTCATGTTACAATCAACAGCGCTACGTATGAAGACATTATCTCGTCACATTGTATTCTGTAAAAAGTTGTCTTGTACAAAGAAAAGTAATGTTAAAAGAAGACCCAAACTACTTTCACTTTCACATCAGGAGAGTTTACACAAGTCCTCAAACCAAACAGAGTCATTGCAATCCATTGAGTACAGATTCTCCTCCCGGCCACTTTAAAGAAAAGAATTTACAAACCCCCCCCCCCTAAATTTGACCATAACCATATCAAAATACTATCAAAGTTTAACATTGGGGATATCAATGTCGAATATTTTAATGAGTACTAGTACTGCATGAAAATACAGCAAGAACAGATGAGGAGAAGGCAAAATAAAAAATAAAACACATGGAAATGAGCCCTTGGTTAATTTTTATCAATTAAAAAACATAAACGTGAACAGTGGGTTTAAACAATGCACAACTGTGTTTCCTCAAAAACTGTGTAGTTCCTCTAAACAGGCTTTAATCTGTATTTCAACAAGACAAGACATGAACAAACACTCTCACAAAGATGAACTTTTCCCTCTGAGATGGGGAAACGTGGTTATTGTCTTGTGTATTTTGTCAGGTTATTGACACAGAATCATCAAAGACACGTTATATACTCCTGATCTCAAAATCTTAAGACCAGTTACAAAATGGAAGTTTTCAGTCCAACAGATCCTATCCTTCCGTAAGATCCAACAATGCAAAATGCAAATTCATGCAATTTTTTAACTGGTCCTAAGATTTTGATCAGGATCGTATCATGTTGAGAGATACTCAACATATTCAACTCCTCCTGCTCTGGTTGAGGGACACTGTTCAGGGTGACACACCTGTACCCTGCAGGAGTCTTCACTAATCACACTGGACATGTTTCTTTTGTTTACCTGCACTGTTGTAATGTTACACGACCATAAATTCCTGTCATACAATGGGAAATAAAGCACAAAAAAGCACAGAAACAGGCTTCACTTACCTCAACTGCGTGTGCAGTGGCTGTGAGGCAGGTGAGCACGCCATTCTCTGGCTTAACTCAGCAGTTACATACTGATTTTGTATTTGGATCACCAAAAATGTCCTTCTCTTGTAACAACAAGATATAATATCACTTTATCTTAAGAAAAAAAAAGTATGTTCAAATCACGAAAAAAACAGCTGAAATTTAGTCCGTGTAACAAGACAACTGAGAAATTACAAAATAAATTGTAACGTATATTTCATCGCGGCCTTTATGTGCTTTCTAACAAATGGCAAGTTTCCTCAGCTCATATCTATTATGAAAGATGGGAAACATTTCAGTTATTTACTGAAGTTGGTCTGCTGGTGAATGTTACTTCTCACTAGAGAGCAACATTAAATGTGAGGGGGGTGGGGATGTTTGACAACACAGGAAAAACAGGAGAGGCATTCAACACAGGAAAAACAGGAGATGCACTCTCACTCAGTCAAACATCAGCCTGTGAGGAGAGCAGTCAACCGGTTTCATCATGGCTGTCAACATTCCAGGAGTGATAGCAATGGTCTTCTTCTATCTACTGGTCCTAGGGACTGGCATCTGGGCTTCTTTCAAGTCCAAAAGGGAGCAAAAGAAAAGTGATGCTACAGGAATGGATATGGCTTTGCTGGGAAACCGGAGGATAAGTTTGGTAGTAGGAATCTTCACAATGACAGGTGAGGGGGGCACAAGTCACAGAAGTGGTATGAAAACAAAACATTTGAGGAAATATTGCTTTTGACACATCTTTAAATATCAAAATGAATTCTTGTACAGAAATTCTGGGCTGTGAAGAGTCAGGGATGCTGAGAAAAAGCTTAATAAAACGGACTTGGTAAATTTTGAATCAATCAAATTCAATATTTACTTTTAATAATGCATAGACAGCATATCAAAGTGTAGCTATCACTTTTTCTGAAGTGAAATAACACCCGGAGGAACATGGAGCAACACCTGGCTACCAGTTCAGACAAGCAACTCAAGCAATACATTTTTCAAGTTTGTCAAATGCCATTCTGACAATCTGACACCTGACAAACTTAAAGGAAGTGCTGCTAAAGTTGTCTGCCTGAAAGCTAAAATCCTATATCAAGCAAGATTGGATGCAACGTGTCATTCTCAGAACCCCAGAAACTGCTCTCTTCAGTTCTTAGGAGTGTAAGGTTTTTAAAACATATAGCTTGCACTTACTCTGTTTATTGAATAATTGTGCTCATTGGACCAATAAAAGAAGGTTAAAAGCTCCTGGGGGGCATCAGAGCTCCTGGTCCACAGTATGGTGGTATTGCTTAAGCTTTTATGTTCATTTACTCTTTATGTTTTATTCACTTTAATATAATGTAATAACACTGACATTCACACATATAAACTCACATTTATAAAAGCCTTTATTTTAATTATGTTTTCATCTTTTCAGAGTACTATGTTGTAGAACAGAGAGGCCTTGAAAGTTCTGAGCAGATAACTAAGAGGATAGTTTTCCCACCTGCATAGAAACAAACCAGGAATTTATGTGATGTTTGAACCCAACTCAACCCAACTTTACTCAGAGCACTCTAAAAAACCACAGCAGAAACAAAGTTCTGTACATGTATAGACAGAACATTAAAGCAACAAATAAAAGTGAAGTTAACTGTTAGTGCATAAACAAATGTGAACTGTTTTTATCCTTCCTGCAGCTACATGGGTCGGAGGAGGCTTTATTGTTGGCACTGCTGAGATGGTGTACACACCCTCCATGGGTCTAACCTTGGCCAGTGTGATGTTGATTGCATACAGCGCCTCCTTTATGATTGGTAAGAGATTTTATACACTTGTTGTTTCGCACTACTATGTGCAGAAAATTGAAAAATTCAGGGTGCTCTTGAATCACGGGTACCCCCTCTCCCCTCCCTTGATATATTACGTACAGGGAAAGTTGTAGTGTTTTACATCCATGTCCCTAATTTTAACATCCTGTAGCCCACTTATCACAATTGTTAAATGAAGATAAAAAAGGAAATGTTCTGTCATTCGAGGATAATCATCTATTCTGTTGACAAGCTGAAGTCTGTCAAATTTATATTTCACTTAATTTGTTGCGTTGTTGTAACCAACATCTTACATGACAGCTCATGCCCTGTGGGGTGTGAGTGAATGAGGAAACTGCAAAGACTTAACTTGTTTCTTGTACCGTAGGGACATATTATTTTTTGGAGCTCGGCTGCTTAATAATTTGACACCGAACCTGATGTGAGATTATCGGATTTTGCAGCCAACCTTAAGTGGAAACACTGGGAACTGCAGTTTTTTCTGCACTTTTATTTTCAGAGGGGTTTCCACTTGGCATGCTCATTTCTTGTAGTGTGTACTTGGGGCAGTACTTTGTTTGCTCATCTACATCTGATCGCATCTGGTGCTGCAGTCACTCACAATTGAAGACCAGTAGTTAAATATTTAAACTCCTTTCTTTTGTTCTAATTTTTGCTCTTTCCTTGTCTAATTCAAGCTGGTTTGATATTCACCAAACCAATGAGAGAGAGGAACTGTATGACAATGCTGGACCCGTTCTACTTCAAGTATGGGAAAGGTCTGACATCTGGACTGGCCCTGGTTTCACTTTTTACTGATCTGGTCTGGGTGCCATCAACACTGCTTGGATTAGGTATGTCTTTTTTTGCATTTCACATGTACATGTACAAGCACCGGTAATTGTGTTGCTAAATCTACTGAATAAATAAATGTATTATTGTTCATTGTGTTTCACAGGAGCAATAATGAACGTGATCTTGGATTTGCCTTTTACACTTTGCATCTGGATTTCTGCTTCAGTCGCCATAATCTACACGCTGCTGGGAGGTCTCTACTCTGTGGCCTACACAGATGTTATACAGCTCATCCTCATATTTATTGGCCTGGAAAGTATCACCAAAATCATTTAACCTGGTTGAAAATTAGATTTTATTTTATTCATTTTTACGAATTATCAAACTTTCAGATGTTTGCAATGAACAAATCAAACAGTTCAGATAGCTCAAAACAATTAACATTTAGCAAATGTTCTCTCAAATTTCCACCCAAGTTGCCACTTTAAATGACTATTGGTGTCTCAAAATTAATCATATTCAAAAGTGATGGACTGGAATCTTGTGTACCTATGAATCAGCGATATGTCTGGAGGTGGAAGTACGAAGCAAATGTTGAAAATAAGACTGTCTGAAGTGAAGCATGGTGGTGACTCAGTGATGCTCTGAGGCTGCTTTGCTTTGCCATCTGTGAGGAGGCTGAAGCTCCTGTGTTGTTGTTCACATTGACCTGACTTGAACCAATAGAAAGTCTGTGATGGGGTTTGAAGGGATATTATTGCATTTCAAACACCATCAACTTTGCACATAAGAGCAATTGTTAGGATTACATTGTTCGGATATTGTTAGGAAAACAGTCTTATAAATTCAAATACTCCAACAATCTGAAAGTTTGATTGTTGTTTTTCTCTGCAGTGGGTCTCTATTCCCTTTGTTTTGACCAGCCCTTACACCTTGGACATCGGCCAAACTTTGATGAACAACACCTTACATGCTCCCTGGGTTGGAACTCCTGAGTTGAAAAGAGCCTGGCAAATTATAGACGATTTCTTATTCTTTGTAAGGACAAGACTTTAATCATTTGCACATCACTTTCAAACTGTAACACAAGTATTGACTAGAAAACAACTTTTGGATTCTACACTTTATCAGATATTTTCTCGGCATGTGTCATTAAAAATCTATATCTGATTTAGAAGAAATAGTTACAACACCTTCTTGTCTATCTGAGTAAATGTTCCAGAACTAATAGCGGACATACATGTTGTAACATTATTTTACTCTTTGGGATGCTACACTCATGACCAGTTACAAATCTCTTGATCTTTAAGGCGCTGGGGAGTCTGGGATATCAGTGCTTTCACCAGAGGACGCTGTCAGCTTCTTCAACAGCCACAGCAAAGCTTACATGCGTTGTTGCTGCTTTTATTTTCCTTTTATTTGGGATACCTTCTGTACTGATAGGGGCTGCTGCTGCATCCACAGGTAAGTTTCTTTTTCTTTTTTTGTACTGATAATTAAACTGAAACACAGAAAAAAAATAGTCATATGTTATTCAATTAAAGCCCCTGGGATGAATGAACCAAGCCTTTAGGGCCATTCACATCAACAGATCAGTACAGGGTTTTCCCCAAGATTTTTTGATCAGTGTCTCATTTTATGAGTGCATTCCACACTCATAATGGTGCAAATATAGATTTTATTTGGATCCATACATACAATTCAATTTTTATTCAAAACATCATTAAAACTTTAATTAAGTCTTTTCCTCTCATGCCTGTTTGTTTCAGACTGGAACATGACTTCCTATGGTTCTCCATCTCCATATGAACGTGGGGAAGCAGCTCTTGTTCTCCCATTTGTCCTACAGCACCTCACCCCAACCGTTGTCTCTATTATGGGTATCGGATGTGTTGCAGCTGCTGTGATGTCATCAGCTGACTCTGCTTTGCTTTCTGCAGCCTCAGTTTTTAGTGTCAACGTATACAAGGGCATCCTCAGGCCTCAGGTAAAGAACATTCATGTTACTAATAAGTGTCAAATACTTGTTCACAGTGGGAATTTATAAGTGACATACAGAAAAGCAGAACAGTCAATGTAATTTGCTCCTTACCTGATTTTCTTTGCCTCTCCTTTTTACTGTAGGCATCAGACAATGAGATTCAGTGGGTGATTCGGAGTGCTGTGGTTGTGGTGGGAGTAGTTGGAACATCACTCACCAGCCTGAAAAATAGCATCATATTGTTTTGGTTCATTGGTGGTGAAGCAGCATATGTTGTCACCTTCCCTCAACTTGTCTGCGTCCTCTTCTTCAACATCTCCAACGGTTACGGGGCTATCATGGGCGTACTAACAGGAATTACTTTGAGGTTACTCAGTGGGGACCCATTAATGGGATTAACACCGGTCATCCACTTCCCGGGATGCACTCTTGAGGATGGCGTTTATGTTCAGTATGCACCAATCAGGACCATGGCCATGCTCACTTCCTGTGCTGCCACCTTATTTTTCTCCTTTTTGGCATCGATCCTCTTCAACAAAGGCTGGCTTCCTGAGAAACTAGATGTGTTTAAAGTGAAAGCTAAGGAATCACCACAACAGCTGACATTAACAGTTGAAGCCACAGTGCAAAGTGAAAAAGAAAAACTGAATACAAACAGATCTCAGACTGAAGAATCAGAACCAACGGCTGGCGCAAGTCTTTAATGTTGATATCTGTATTTAGTTTCTTCAAACAGATATAAGTGAACATGTGTTATGCCTTACAATGTGATAAAATGATTTTCTATAAATGCATGTATTGATAAAGTAAATACTTTGTTTCTCTCTGAGACATACTAGAAATGTAAGATAAATAAAACACAAGATAAATAAAACATAGGATAAGATAAGATAAGATATACTTTATGTATCCCACAAGGCAACGTTCAAGTGTGGTTCTTCCTGTGAGCCCTGCACATTAAATGGCTTGTACCAAAGGTATCTAGTGTCAGTGCAAAAGAAAAATGAACAACATAGCAGTTCATATTTAAACATCCAACCGGTGTGTTCAGAAACTGCTGGGGACATGGTGCTGGTCTTTTATATTTATGTGATGTGTAAAAATAGGTGTAAGGATGCTGTGGGAACTTTGCACATCAGTATTTTGGTAGGATGAAGTGGTCTACCTTGCATAAGCTAGCTTGTTGATGTATTTTTAATAATTTAAAATATACTCAACTTTTTGTTGTTCTCTGACGGAATGATGCAATGATTATCATAAACATTTTGTGTCTGTGGTAAATGGCCACTGGCTCTTGAGTATTATTATGTTTTGTCAGTTCTCTTTATATGTGCTACTAACTCACTGTTCACAATAACTGCGAAAAATCTGAAAAGAAATGTAAGTACAGGATTTTTTTCTGCAAGTTGTTATTTTTTAAGATTCAACAATTACAATAAAAAAGACAACCAATCCCTTTCTGGTGGTCTGGCTTGGTTTCAGTGATCACACAGAGCCTTTAGTATTGTGAATTTATTTAGAACTGATTTTGTGATTAATCAAAAACTCATTACACAGGCATTGCACAAGACAGGCTGTCGGAGCCTTGATGTGATGAAAGCAGTATGAGCTCTAGAGAGGTATGTAGTAAAACTTGTGTAGTCATAGTTATCCAGAGGTGTTTGACATATTTCTGGGACATATCTGAGATTCAACGTGCTATCTGACTTATTCACATAGTATGTGATGCTTGTGACACACCAACACTCACCAATGTTTTTGTTACAGTCATTGGCTAAAGCAATGTTTTAATAATTGTGCCCTTAGAGTGGCTGAGCGTGGTTATTTAGTTAAAGTCAAAACTTAGTCAAAACTAAAATTATGATAATTTCCTGATAGGATTTACCTGTGTTGAGTGTCTCAGAATGATGATTTGATAGTTCAGAGAGGTGATTAAAAAAAGACAGACTTAATGATTCAATCACTAGTTAGCATGATACTGATTTGATTGTTATCCTAAAACTTAAATACTTGCTGTAAACTTTCTGATGAGAAAACAGTGGATGACTAAGGGATTGGTAGAAGGAAAAACACTCTAAAGATGTAAGTGGCAAAGACAGAAATCTGAGAAACATATTGGGGATACATAAAAGATAACTTTCTCCCCACCACATTTTTGTATAAGATCAACATAATTCACATGGATATTCATATCCAAGTTGAAAGATCCAGGATTAGCAATTGTGCTGTTTGCTCTGGCCCAGCGATAGGAGAGCAATATATCTCTTTCTGTATGTAATATGCATGTTGTGGAGCTGCATTGTACAATGGAGAGTTGTCTGTTAAATATAATCTTTCCATGGACTGACAGCATTGGGTCAATTTAAAAACTAGCCGGAAGATGAGTGTAGACGAGGTTTAATGTTGCATCACTACATGCATTTAATTTTTTTTTTACAATGTATTGGCACAAGTGTTGGTACAATGTCTCGGTCTAGGAAGTTGGTACAGGCAGAAGACTTCAGAAACCATCTACTGATCTTACACTCTTCCACAGTTCTCAGAGTAGCTGGCGCAGAAACATGTGAAACAATACGCCAGCAAAGGTGGCCTTTAAGAAAGAAAACATTCCCGATAACCTCAAGGGAAACAAATGTGCAGAAAATGAAAGAAAACTGAAGATCATTAATCATTCACCTCTGTCAAATTCTATAAGGGCCCAACTCAACAAGAAATAACTTGTTCACATTTTTATGTCACTTTTTTTTTTTAGTTGACAACACATGCAAAGAGCCTGACAAGAATTGCCTGAGGTGCTTTCCCACTTGAACTGAGAGAATGCAAGTGAGATCACAGAATCACTCTGCACGTTTTAGGGACTGTCTTTCTATGTTTCGTGGAATTGAGTGAGGTATTTGTTTGAGAATTGTAGTGAGCGTTGTCTATAACTCTGTGCCGAATAGATGGCTAAGCTTGCACTGTAAAAAATAATGCAGATAACCCTGTTTGCAAAAAAATGTTGTGGTACCTGAAACAACAGTCAGAAAGACCACACCACCCTCATGTGTTTTGGAAAAGCAACACAGACACATGGGCCTGGAAGTATGCAATGCAGGTCAGCTGGTCAACGGAGAATCTGGCCTTGGCCCTTAACAGATGGGACCCAGCTCTTTGTTAAGAAACCAGCTGGACCACAATTAACCCCTGCAGGTATGTTCAACTCAATCACACAATTTGAGTAACTTGGAAAAAAATAAAGAATAAAACAACCATTGGTTTCTCTCATATCCCCAGATGTGGCATATTCTTCAGTCTTTAGCTTCAGTTGCATCAATGAGATCAGTCTTTTTTAAAAACTTGCTGGTCTCAGTACTGAAAGCAGACTGGGCAAACTCCCAATTAAATATTAAGACTGTTACAGATCACACAAACTGTTTCTAGTGTAAAATCTTACAAAAATGCTTAAAAAAGGCTTCAATAATATGGATAAAAAAATCTCATTTTATGCATCATCTGTTGTTCTGTTCTTGAGTGTGTTTTTATGCTAATTTCATTATTTACTCTGAGTAACTTTTCTTGCTAGATCTGAAGCAATTTTTATCCATAAAGGTAGAACATTTTTAGAAAATGGTGGAAAAGGAAAATACTAATGCAAAACATGTTTTTTTCTTAATCTTAATTTTTTATTCTATTTATTCAATTAATATTTCAATTAACATTTTATCCATCAATGTATTTTCTCAGCCTATGTAGTTCTATGTTTACATTTTATGCCTTGGGGGGCTGCTTATGTGTTTTATTCCATGTGTTACCCCAGTGGAGGCTGTGATTGGCTCATGTTGGGATATCTCTGTCTCTCTGTCTCATGCAGGTCTGAAGCTGTGCTGTGGCCTCCTCACTGTCTTGTAGCCAGGTGGTCATCCAGGTGGAGGCGTCCTGGCCTTGGCCCATGAACAGCACTGAGTGCAGACAACCACGACCACCAGCATTTTCCTGACCTGGCTCCTCTATATTCAGTCATTTTTAAAAAAAAATCATGTTATCTGCGAGTGTGCATGTGTGGGTGTGTGTGGGTGTTTTCATTTTGATTCTATGAAAAGTGCTTTATAAATAAAATTTGATTTGATGCGAAACAAAGAAATTGGGAGAAAAGAGATGTTTGTTGCCATTTATTTAATTACATCAAACACAATTTTAATTGAAGCCACGCCAGTACTATCACAAATATCCGACTATAAATGTTCATGTGGAGAAAATGGGAAGTTTTCCATTACATATGTACAGAGTTTAAGTTTATCAAACAGTTTCATTTCCTTAGAGATTGCTTTCCAAATACCAGCAGTGCTAAATTTACTAAAAACTTTATCACTCAGTTCCCTTTTTTGTTTGTTTTAGATTTACCCCAAAATTTCCTATTTTACATCAACTGGATAGAAAACCTCTCTGATACAGATACACATTCAACATCTTGCAACCATTGGCTCTGTGGCATCTTGGTGGGATTCGGTTTCATTACACTTTTTGTCACTGAATTCTTTCATGTCTCCTATGGGTGTCAACAGCTTTGGTGACTGATGGGTTTTCACTTTGAACACGTCCCACTTTTCGGGGATCAGGCCTTTGTTAAAGAATGTTATGGCCAGGTGCGAGAAGAACAAGTTGCCAAATATGGCAGACAGCATGGAAATGGTCCTAAATGGAGAGTACTGGACATAAACACCATCCTCCAAAGTGCATCCTGGAAAATGTATGACTGGGTCAATGCCCAATGCTGGCTCCCCACTTAGTAGTCTTAACACCAACCCAGTTATCCAGCCCATGATGGCACCATATCCATTGGTGAAGTTGAAGAAGAGGGCACAAACAAGCTGGGAGAAGATCAAAATATAGGCGACATCACACCCAAGGTACACCATAACTACAATACTGTTCTTGAGGTTGGTGAGTGATGTACCAAGCAAACCCCCAACAACTACAGCAGCACGGATAACCCACTGGATTTCTGTCTGCGATGCCTAGAGACGTCAAAAAGGAAAGAAAAATTGGTGTAAGAAGAATGTTGTCTTTCAACTTTCACAGTATTTCATTTCACTGCTTCACAGATGTTTACTTCAGTACATAAATCTTCTTGAGAAAAGTGTGTATTGCGTCAGTTATGATGAAGAAATATTAAAAATGCTTCTTTGGTATTTGTCCTTACCTTTTGCCTCAGGACTGTTTTGTATATATTTGAGGTGAAAATGGAGGCAAAAGAGATCAAAGCTGAGTCAGCTGAAGACATAACAGCAGCGGCAATGGCTCCACTTCCAATGATAGAGATAGCAAAAGGGGTGAGGTGCTGCAGGGCGATGGGCAGGACCATGGCCCCTTCCCCACGCTCCAATGGAGAGGGAGAACCATAAGAGGTGAGGTTCCAGTCTGACATGTAGACAAACAGGAGGAAAGATGGTTACGCTCGATGCTAAACTGAAAGTGTTGTAGGAAAAAGTCGAAGTAGGAAAAAAACTGGGAGTAAATCAAATAATGAGATGTTTATCAAAGTGAACCATCCTGCCAAGCCAAACCAAACAAAATATTTCAGAACGGCACAGGAGAAAATTTGTCTATTTGGATTCAACTAGTAATCACATGCTGTTCATTACATACACAGCTGTTATGCCTGGTAACTAACACCTGTGACCCCACTGTGGGAACCACTACTTATTGGTTGGTTTCTAAGAATTATTTCAGAGGTATACATTTAATCGGTGTGTTACATGCTCAGTTAAATCTAGTCACAATGAAAGCTGGATAAGACAATCTGTATTCCAGTAGTACTTACATAGGATTTACCCTCACTTATTGTATGCATTTTTAAGAAGTGGTCATTGCTGCACATTTTTTAAAAACACAAACGTATCCCTGAACAACTCTCTGTACCTGTAGATACAGCCACAGCCCCGATGAGGACAGGAGGAATTCCAAATGTCGGAACTGTGAAAGCAGCAATAAAGCATGAGGTCCTGGCTGAGGACGAGGAGGCAGAAGACAAGATCCTCTGGTGAAAAGCTTGATATCCAAGGTTTCCCAGGGACTGGGGAAGAAAATAGTTTAAACCATAATACCCAATTACATTTTTGTACACATTTTATTTAAGATCAAACTTAGCAAAAAGGTCTCAAATATTTCTTCGTCAAAATTTTGATCAAACCAAATAGAACAAACAAAACAAAGGTATGTCTGATGAGCTAGTTTTAATGGTGTTTTTATTATTTCTCTTTGACTTCGAGTGGAAGTGTGAATCAAATTCAAAGTTCTTCTTCGGTCTTATAAAACAGCAACAAGAATACCTGGAACACCAGATCTACATTCCCTCTTACCCGCTGGGTTTGCCCGTGAAAGACGCCTGGTGCCCCCAGTCCAGCACGACTCTAAATCTCAAGCCAGACTCTTCTCCTATGCTGCTCCCAAATAGTGGAGTGAATTGCCTTTTCTACTTTTGAAAGACGCCTGATGACTCATCTGTGCAGGAAACATTCAGGCATATCATCTGACTCTTCTCCTCTTTTTCCCAGGGGTAGAATAAACCAGAAGGTCTCAGGTATAGCGCTTAGTGAACTTTGAGCACTCAATATTAAATGTTGTGAAATGTCTAACAATGTTGTGGAATTTGATGTATGGTGGTTAGTTGCCAGCAATACATTTAAAGACAAAAAAATAGATGGGTGTCATTTTAACAGCACGTCTTTGTGAACTAAACGGTGGCACCTTTGCCCATCCAACTTGTCACACTTCATTGCACTTATGAAGAATTTACCCGGCAGTGTTAATTCTTGTTTGTGTTGTACATCACTTTGGACAAAAGTGTCTGCAAAATGAAATCGTAGAATTGCAGAATTTTAGAAATCTTGATAAGACTGAGGTGATGATTGTTAGCTCTGGTTCAACAACAATAGTGACACATCTGGATTTGATATCACAGAATTTCCAGTTAGATGTACAATAATAATAATAATAATAAAAATTCTTTGTGAAAAAATACCCTGTCTGAACCAGCATGCCAACCTAATTAGGTTGTTTTTAATCTGGAAAAACTCTTACATACTGTACATCATGAATCAACTACAAAAGAAGATTAAAGCTCCCCATAAATCTCTGTGGATAGAGTTTAACACTATCAGGCTGAGACCTCACAGTGCTACACTGTACTTCTCAGTGTTGAGATATGATGCCTGGTGTTTCTCATAATTAGGTACAAAATTCTTCCTGAATGCATAGAGCTATGGAACAGTTTCCTTTGTGAATATAGTCCTTGAGATGATGCAGATAGCATGTGCAATTCTTTGCGCTATTACTAGCTGCAATCCATTCTTTGTGCAATTTGAAATGTCCTCAGAAAGTCTCTGCTGCATTCAACATTTGTACTCAGCAAAAAGCAGCTGCTGAAAAAAAAAAGTCAGTTAAAAAGAGTAATATGTGAGTTTGTGATTTGAAAAGTATTTCACTCAAACATACCAAGTATAAGAAATTATCCATAGTAAGCCAGGCGGACTTGCCATCCAGCGCATTAACCCAGGGAGCTTGAAAGGTTTTGTTCCAGGCTGTCTTGGAAATGTCCAACGAGTTGGGGTTTAACATGACAAAGGGAACACAAGTCCACTGCAGGTGAAATGAAAAACCACAGGGCAGAAATTTCAGTAAACCTGTCTGTAAATGTTAATATGACAAAAAAACATCCACTGAAACACTGCTTCTCAATCTGGGGATCTCTAGCACCATGGGGTGATCCTGATTATCTACAGTGCACAGAACTCATTTCATACATGAATTAAAGCAGCCTCACCAAAGTGATGAATATGAGGATAATCTGAATAATGTCCGTGTAGGCCACAGAGTAGAGACCTCCAAGCAGCGTATAGATAATGACCACAGAGGCAGAGATCCAGATGCTCACAGTGTAGGACAAATCCAAAATCACATTCAGAGTGGAACCTGTAATGTGCACAAGTGCACTCATTAGTAACACATCCAAAATCTGAGTTGTGAATCTTGATTTAGTATTAACTCTTAGTTTGGATTTAATTCAGCTTATTGTAATAATCTAGCAACAATACTATCTGTATAAAAAGGAAAGCAGTGAGTAATTTTTCAGTTAAGCGCTAATACACTGTACCTAAGCTGATCAGCGTTCCTGCCAACCAAACAATGTCCATAACAAGTGAAGTCAGCGACTGAATGACCATCAGCACTTTTCCATACTTGACCAAGAATGGATCTAACACGGTGACATACTTGTTGTCTCTCATTGGCTTGGCAAACATAAGACCACCTTTAAAATGAAACAAATAGGTTTACTAGCAGTTGGCAAGGCAAGTATACATTAAATACAGAGATTAAAAAAAAAAAAAAAAAAAAACAATCAAAAAGCTATTATATCTGAATATCATCTGGATACAAATGATTCAACAGGTTTGGCTGACTTTTATCCAATCACAGAGTAAAAAAAGAAGTGTTTGTACTACATGTTTTCGACCACGAGTTTGCTTTTATGATTATTGTTATTTAGTGTTATAGAACAAGATATACAAATATTTAAAAGAAAAATAAAAAGGTGATGAGTTTGTGGCCCTTTGCTTCTGCACTGTCAGACATTAGTCCACCGCTAATACGGAGTGATGGGGAGTTTGTGGGGGTAAGGAGTTGCCTTATTTAAGCCTGATAGGCCAGTTTTGGGAGAGTAGAAGAAGAAGTAGAGAAGAGTCAGTGCGAGCGAACTAGTTAGTTGGGGTTAACGCTATTGTTGCTTCGGGCACTCCTCCAACCCTGTTGGTTGGACTGCTGACCTCTTAAGTTCCACCAGCGTGCCAGCGTGCTGTTTGCCATTCCTCTGACATTATTAAAGTATAAACAGTAACGCCTTCATCAAACATTGGAATGCAACCTGTGTTAGAGAGCTTAGATTCTTCACATTTCTGTCCTTGAGTTTGTTTTATAGTTTACTTGACCAACAAAATGCAGTTAGTAAAACAATTGCTAGGATGGCTATCACAACAACTGGGAAATCCTAACTTTTTTGGGGTCATTACCTCACGTCCGTAGCTCGTAACCTGAATATTCACTCCCCTTTACACCAGAAGGATCCAGAGTTCAAACATATCAACGGGGCCAAAAGCCTTGTTTATCGCTTTCAGTCCTGTCAATCACGTGTACAGTAACCGATAGCCGTACTGTTCACACAAAGTCTGCCATAGCCCGTTAGCCAGGGGCAACCTCCAGTCTGAAAATATGAGACAATGCAGAAGTGCTAAAATACAGCTGTTCCTCGAGTGACCGCTTGAGTCTGGCTCTCGAAGTAGCAGAAGTCATGTGCACACCAAGCCAAAGAAAAAAGCCGTTTTCAGAGCCAAAATTAGCAAAATTACAGTCTGGTTCAAAAACTGTCCCTTGCCTGGATCACTAATTTTGCTAATGGCAAACACTATACAGGGGGTGATTTTTTTCCAGCTCAGCTGAAAAATATTAAGATCAAGAGCTTGCCAAATAAGAGGCACAGCTCAGATCACGTGACTGATAGGCACCCAATGGCTGTGAGTATAACCCCTGTCCCAATTCCAATATGGCCACGCCATTTTGCTTCGAAACACAGCTTCAGTAACAGATGGGTGATGTCATGGGGACTATGTCCATGTTTTGTACAGTGTATGCTTGTTAGACTGCGGAGAAGTCTATTTTTTTTGGTTATCATTCATATATACGGACGCAACAGGAGCAGTACAATCTGTGACCGGCGACTATAACTTCACAATTTTTAGCAAACCTTTTCACAGAGAGAACAAAGTTAACTACAAAGAAGACAGAGAGTACTGATACAGCTGGTTTTGTTCAAATAATTTCGTCAGACCAGACTGTGGTAAATGAGGATGCATCTGCTTGTGTTTGACACCTGAGATTCAAAACTCTTTTAATCCCACAAGATTTTCCCTAGAAAGCTGGATTTCACGCAGATGTAGAAGTGATGTGGATAATCTCTTGTGTCTAACATGAAGCATCTTGAAGTTAATGATGCTCAAAAATTGGTTACAAAAAATAAAGACAAAAAAAGGTGTTTCAGCTGCATTTATCCTGTTGTTGACTTTAGCTGCACATAAAAACAGAACATTTTCTAAAACTAGAGACTTAAATCTTTCAAATGAAGTGTCACTGATGAATTTTGACCTTATGGTTCTACAGTTATAAGCTCTGAAACACAGCATGATAGAAAGGCCATAATTGGGTGGATGTTAAGGGGTTAAAAAAAGTGATAAAACCCTATTCTGACTTGAAAACCAACGCCGTCTCTTTGTCATTACCTTCGTAGCCCCCCAGTGTTGAGTTGTAATGCAACAATACAGTTCTTTTTTTTGTTTGTTTTACAGGAAAAGATAGCATTAAAATTGTGATACATTTAGAGTAAATAAATGTTACATTCTGTTAAAAAATCATTTAAATGGATTTGATGAAAAATCATATTTTTGAAAATTCTGACTGTCCTTTCACTATATATGTGCCCCTTAGACCTGGTGCAACATGAATATGGTAAAAGTTTGTCCCAAATAAGATTCACATTTCACAAAAATTCCAACCCTGAATTTGGCCTACTTCTGTGGAATGGCCCATAAACATAACATGTATACATCATCAAAACATCACACGGGTACATACTCCTGTCATACTTACCAAAAATAAAGGAAGACGAGAAGGCTACAATCATCACCACTGCCGATGTTAGTCCCATTGAAGGCGTATAAACCATCTCAGTTAGGCCCATGATGAAGCATCCTCCTACCCATGTGGCTAAGAGATAGATGAACAGAAACTGAAATAAGGTAACAGGAGAAAAACAAACAAACTGAGGAAAATAACATGCTCACTCGATGGGCAATACAATGTATAACTTGACCTCAAGTACTAGGTTTTCAATTTAGGGCTGAAATCACTGATTTAACCCTTGCAAACTCTTGTCTCTGTAAGTGTTTCTTGTTCGCCAAATATCCTGTCTGTTACAATGTAATATGAACTGTGAGTATGCAACAATGCGAAACTGGTTTGTTATACTTGCTATTTATAAACGTGTCATACGCTTATTAAAAAAAAAAAAAAAAAAAGATAATTGTTTGAAGGTTTACCAGAAGACTCACAGAGTGATTCCTCACCTCACCTGTCATTGTAAAAGCCCCCACCACTTTCTTGATGCCGCGGTTCCCCAGTAAGGCCATGTCCATTTTGTCAGCCCCACTTTTGACCTCCATCCTTTTAGCCTTGAAAGAAGCCCAGATGCCAACTCCAAGAATCAGCAGGTAGAAAAGGACCATCGAAATCACTCCTGGGATACTGACAGCCATACTGAATTTGATATCTGGACAAAGAAACAAATTTAGAGAGAGTTTAACTTGAAAACTGATATGCTTTGCAAGTTTTTTCAAGTCATAGTATGGAGCAACTTTTTCAACACACCTGCTGCCAACTTCCTGATTAAGCAATGACACTGAGGAATTTTTTAATAAAGCTCTGTTCTTTATTGTTCTGTTCTGAACAACATGCTAATAAATATTATAGTCTGTTGAGGATATTCCTTAACCGTCGGGGAAGGTAAGCCAAAATGGACAGGCATTTGGTAAAAATTGAGAAAAGAAAGTGAACTGAAGTTTATTACACTTAAATGTGTGCTGCACTTGTTTTCTACCTTTATCAAACGTAAAACTAAACTACTTTCTTTACAACTGTCAAAGTCAAAAAGAGGGTTGTATATGAGGTGAAATATGTTTTTTTTTTCATTCCTTCATATAGTGGAGCTTTTGGCCAAGTTTTAAGAGCAGGACCACACCCCCACCTCACCTCTTTCCGGTATTTAAACGCTCCCAACTCACCCTGCACTGTTTCTTCTCGCTTCGTAGGTCCCTCCCCCCCTTCTCTTATCTCTCAATTTCCTACCTCAAAGGATCCTTAAATATGGAAGTTCATCGTGCCCGGGGGCTACAGCAGACTCCTGCTCATAGCTTCCCATAAATGCCTGTGATAAACAACTAGCCCGTTTGCTTGTACCCATGTAAATAACCCGTTTCAGCCCCATGTTGATGTGTGGTCCTAGCTAGTGAACAGGCACTATTCTGAAAAGACAATGATACGGCTCTGCACAGGAAAAAGGACACACTGCCATGATAAATGTCCTCAAGTGAATTCATATTTACTTGCCAGGATTCTTTTGCATGTATGTCAACTGCTTTCAATCTAACGAGCAAAATGTGAAAGGACACTGGAGTTAATTCTGTCACACACCACCAATTCATTTCTGATGAAATAAAATCCCAATTAAGGTTGTAGAAATTTCTTCACCCATACTTCTCTTTATTCCTTTTGCGTGCTGAAATCGAAAAAAAAGAAAGAAAGAAAAATGGCTGCGGAGACGATTACCAAGCAATTAATGCGTGAAAAAAAATAGCATTTACTTTAATGCAGTTATTACAGTTTGTGTTGTAAGTGAGTTGATAACAAGAAAAGTACAATTTAACACAGAAGAACCTGGGGCAATAAATATGTCTTCTACTTACCGAACAGGTAAGAGTCACGGGATAACGGCTGTCAAAAAGCAAAACAATCCATCAAGTTTTAACAAAAAGGAAAGTTAGGTATCAAAAGCACCAAGGAGATCATACCTTGTACCTTTGGCAAAATGAAGGGGGACTAAAACGGGGGAAGAACCATATCAGACACTGCAGAAGAGTCAGCAGGAATTATCATTTTTTTAACTTATCAGGGGTGGGACCTATTCAATAGCAGGAACAAGGGCCAGCAGGAAACAGGAGTGACAACTAAGAACTTTTTCTTGGTGTGATATTGTCCTCCAGCTTTGTCAATTTCATTTTTAATTCCTGTAGTGTCCATAGTTTCATGGTCAACATATCTGATTTTGCATGTTTCATGTTCAAATACATGGACAAGATGCCATGTGGCAGCGAGCAGCTTCACCTCACCTCAGATTGTGTAATCACTCACAAATGTGTTGAGGCTTGTAAATGGTAACTACCAGTTTCCGTCTCTCTTCACTTTTCAGACACTCAGTATCCACTCTGAGTGTCTTCAGTCAGGCAAATGTATCTAGTTCTTCTGTCACATATTTAGTTTGCTAATCTAAACAGCAAATACAAAGGTGCAAGGTAAAAAGTCACTCAAGGGGTTGCACTTGAGATGAAGAGACTTTTGAAGCTTTGAGAGGAAAAGTGGGACTTTTGAAGTATAATAATGTATATTTTTATTCAGAGGGAGATGCGCTCCATCTATTGAACTGTTCTTTTTTTTTTTTTTTTTTTTTAATGAAACCATAATTAGGATCAGACTTTGAAACAAACAATTCAATTTTAAGATTAAAACTAAATTTTGAACTTAGAAATTTAGCATTATTCTTTTGTTGGATGGGATCTAAATTATTTGAGCATTACAAGAATAAAAAAAAAGATAGTAAATGCAATATTTTGACAAAAGCTGGTTTTTAAATCTTTATTGTTTCCTAGTTTTTTTTGTCCATTGATGAGTTTCTAAGTACAACTGTCAAATTCATTTTTTTTTCAGGCACAATGCATTGTATTTACTTGCAGTTATGCATATGTAGCACTATTGTTTGAAATGTGACAACAAACAAACTTTCTAAAACCAGTTTGTTCTGTAGTTTAGAACTCACAGCCCAGTGCCCTGAGACGAGTAATTAACATACAAGATCTAATTTTGAATTGTGGTACAGAATAAGATTTTTCAGTCACCTATAAAGTCCCCAGGGACTTAGAGGGCTCAAATGCAAGCGATGAGTCTCCATACCTGCTTTGATCTGTTGCACGTCTCCTCACACCAGCTGTGGATATGCTGTAATGCTTAAAAGTTGACATGTGTTAGAATCTACCCAGTTCTTTAGACGATCACCTCCCAAGAATCACGTGAAGAAGAACAGTTCCTCAGTTCAGCATTTATTCAGGTCACAGATAAAGTTTACAGCGCTGGTCTCTCCCCAAAGAGTGAGCCCCGATATCCGGGGATGTTGGACATTTATAACATTCATTGGCTACGCCTATACACTCAACAGAGGTTGAGTTACCTAAACACCCGTATATTATTGGCCATCAACTATGACTGACACGGCTGTCTCAACCCACAGCTGGCATCAGACTTTAGAGAGATGGGCTATCAAAGTGTGTGAGTGTTGGTAGAGCATGTAACTAGGTGAAGGTTCTGACAGGTCATATCATCCTTGAGGATGATAAAGATGTCTAACAGACTGTGTAACACTGAACAAAACACCGAGCTATCTGTCTACAATTCGTATCAACCTTGTGAATAATTAAGATGCCTAACATGCCGTGTAAGACTAAGCAAAATGCTCAGCTGAACTTGCAAGGTCTATCTAAGAGAATATAAATCAAAGAATAATACAACACATGCCCTGGATTAATTTTTGATTTCTTGGCCATTTTTCAGAGAACATGAATGATAACAAAAACTTTGCAGTCACTCATGGTTAGTGGTTGGGTGTTTCCAGAAAAAAAAGGGAAAAAAAATATAAAACAAACTGTGTTTACTCTTGAAAAACCCCACAAATAATTTCAGCTGAAATACAGGACTCTCTGAAAAAGATGCACAAAAACGAGGCTCTGAGAAAAAATGGGCTGGGCGGTTGAGTTATTTGGAGTGATGAGACCAAAATTGAACATTTTGGCTACAACTACAAGCATTACATTTGGAGAGGAGTCAACAATATGATGAAATATACATCGTTCTTTCTGTGAAACACGGAGATGGATCATTGATGTTTTGGTGATTTTGGTACGAGCGTCAAAGGCTCAGGAAAATTGGTCAAAACTGTTGCCAAGATGAATGCAGCATGTTGTCAGAAAATGCTGGAGTAAAATTTACAATCATCAGCCAAGAAGCTGTGCATGGGACGTACATGGATGTTCCAACATGGCAATAATCTAAAACACAAGGCCAAGTTGACCTACCATTGGCTACAGCTGAATGAAATGAAGGTTCTGTGAACACAGTTGTTTATTATTAAATGGCTTCACCCAACCACTAATCATGAGTGAAAGAAAGGTTTTTGTGTTATCATTCATATTCTCTGAGTAATGGCCATGAAATCATAAATTCTGCAAGGGTATGTAAACTTTCGAGCACAACTGTAAACGATAAATGCCACCAGGTGAGTTGGCAAACCAATATGCGTAGCCTACAATGTAATAACATGCTTAAAAACTATTCAAAAAAACCTACAGCTGGGGACACAAACTATCCAAGACACCTGTTTGATACTGCTCTCTTAAGGACAATGGAAGGATGCAAATAAAGAAAAAGAGTGGTCATTCATTTGTGTGTTATTTGGGCTAAAGTAAAAATGTAAATAATGGCTTGGAATCATACACAGAGGAACTCAGAGGTAGCATATACTTTTTCCTGTTGTTTGCAAAAGTGCATATATGCTTGCTGTCTAAAAAGTGCAGCTGTCAGGCAGTCACAGCAGTTTTCTGTTTTGATCTGAGAGGAAAGAGTGCTCTGGGTTTTTTTTCGTGTCATGACAGATGCAGCGTTCATTCCCATCATCTTGACAGGCAGGTGCATTAAATGGCAGGGGCCCAAGCACTTTATTATATAACTATTAATGCTCTATTGGACAAGACAAGTAAAACTTGTACAATTTAGTTTTGATAAATACCCTCCAGACATAATTCTATGTCCAAAGAGAAGCACATGTCTGTGCAAAAGTGGAGGTATGGTCACACCATTTATGACTCCCAAAACTTAGCATAATAAAGTTTTATGTTGCCTGAAAGTTCTGACATCCTCAGAGATGGGGTTTATGGCTCTTTGGGGGAATCTGAATCTTGAATCTTGCTGAATTTCCCTCCTTTGAAAGAGCCATTCAAAATATTGAGTTGTTGTCTATTTAATTGTTTTGATAAGTAAACCAGGGGTCACTTGTTTTTGTCAAAGAAACAATCACTGGAGGCAGTTATTAGAAACAATCTAGATTAGACAAATTCAAACTAAGAAATTACTCTGAAATATAACTCATAATATCATTTAGCGTGTGTTTTCATTGTGAGCATTAGAGCTGCAGGATTTGCCAAACTTATACGAATGTGATTATTTTCCAAAATATCGCGATTTGCAGTTATTATAAAATGAGTCCATATGTTCGTCAAAGGAACAAGCAGGGATATTCAGTGCAATATGTTGTTTTTAAAAAAATCTCTTACAATTTGAGTTTTAGAAAGAGCTTAAGAAAGCTTGTACAGCACTATTTTCAGTGCACTACAGTGTCAGTAAAATTCTATTATAAATGATTTTTTGAAACACTGAAATGTTTCAGTCTTATTTTTTAAAGCTGTGCATAAATAGCAAAAATAGATGCTAGTTATTGAAGTGAGGGCTTACATAATTCATGGCTGCCTGCATAAGTCAGTGACCTGGTTGTATCACACCAGTCTTGAAAGACACACACCTGCTTGTTGGCACAGGTTCGTTATCTTGCTTTGCTCATCTGCGTATGGATTGACACTGCATAGAGGGTTCAGTTGATGGACAGCACAGTGTCAAGTGCAAGGCAGAATTCATTTTTCCCCAGGTAAAAGCAGATATCAGTCACATTTGAGGAAAATAATCGGATTCAGGTCACTTGTCGCTGCAGTGTGAACACAGAGTCAAAGAGTTTTGTTATGTGTCATTTCTCGGGGAAAAGAAGGCAATAACCTGTTGATCCCTCTCCACTTTCCCACTCCCAACAAAGGCCAGCGAAAACACATTAGCACAAAAGAGTAGCAGTTTATTTGACTTTTGACGGGAGCAATTCCAACACAACAAACAAAAATCCTATGATCCTAACTTGCCTACTTTTAAACAAATTGTCAAACAAAAGACATCTTTCTTACTTGACTAACGAACAGAAAACGAGAACATCAAAACAAAGAGGCTTCTCTCTCCTACTAAGACTGCTCTTAAGGTCACGGATACTACACAATCTATGAACCAGCATCCACACAGGTGGCTCTTTGTTGAGAACCGAGGTGAAAGATAGGAGGTGGAGCTTTTGGTAGGTGTCACTTAAAAGTGAGCCCTTCTCTCAGCTCCTCCAGTGGCAGTGCAGCAATTTCCCACCAGTGAGAGGAGTGCGGTGCCAATACCCGCTCTCCATATGGGACACACACTAATACATACCCCCACACAACACACATGGAGAGACACACTCGTTCATACCCCCACACAAAGGGAAAGAAGCAAAATACACAAAATACGCTTACACATGAGTTTGTTCAAACAACTGACTCAAACACAACAATACCTTTGTGTTTCACCAAAAAATCGTTGTAGCGCATAGACAGCCCCTTCATAAACTTGAAGATCTTGAGTTGTCTTTCTCAGTTTCTTTTTTGTTTTCCAGGTGGTCCGAATACGCCGTCATCAGAAACAAAAAAGAAAAGATAAAAAAATGAAGAAAGCCAACAATAGTTACCATCACAAAATTATCCCATACTTTGCTTTAAAAGGAATAAATAAAGTTTCTATTCTATTATATTCTAAAAGTCTAAAAAAAACAAAAAACAATCTTACATCGGAGATTAGGAAGAGGAGAGAGCAGAATGTGTGGTGATTTACAGGCTTGTTTTGCTAATTCCAAGGCTGCCCGTTGGCCTTGCTGGTCTGGTTGGGGCGTCAGTTTTAGGGAGGGAGACCACACAGGGGTGTTTCTCTTTATGTATAATGTGCATTATGAACCACATGTCATGGTTGCATTTTAAATGTGCTGCCTCAGTGACCTCTTTGTTAAGACTTTATGTAAACTACAAACTAAGTTTACAACGTTTTAATTTTTTATTTTAGGAGTTAAAATCTTCCAAAATACCTATTAAATGGGTCTTATTCTTATTTTATGAAATGGGTCTAGAGGATGCTGAAACTGTATGATAGGCCTACATATTGGATGGCGGTGGGTATGGTCTTCCTGCCTGAAGCCTCTGCAAATTGGCTAACAGACAAGTTACTGCAACAACTTCCAAGGAAGTGTTATGAAAGTGGCGCTAGGCTGAGATTCAGATTGTCACAGAGCATGTGAGAGTGCTATGGAAAATTACCAGGAATGGAAAGAAAGAAGAGAGAAGAGATGAGAAGTTGTTCGAACTCATACTCAACAACTTATCTCACATATCTTGGCCTCGCCCCCAGGCTCTGGTGCTTTTTGAGTTCTATCAACACACCAATAACCTGTCACTTAAATATCCAAGCCAATAATGTGTGACACAATCGTAGGGTGTTGTTTATGTTTGGGTGGATCATAAGGGCTGGTATCATTACAATTAATAAAGATTCTCAAACTCTGACTTAAAGAGAAACAGAAGTGTCTTTGCGCTGAAAAGTATGTTTATTTATACACCCCAAACATGGTTGGGACTCCCTCACACAAATTACTGCATCATGGGAGAGATCAGCCCGTTACACCGCTGCGGTGATGCTAAACCCAGGTTACTTTGAATGAGGCTCATCTATGCTTTAGGATCATGTGTTTGTTGTATTATTTTGGACAAATAAATGCTTTGTGAGGCTCAGATAGAATGAGTTGGCTGGCCAGTGGTCGGGGGGTGGGCGCTACTGCAAAGTTTGTTATTGATCCATTGATTAATCTGTTGATCATTCATTGATCCATCCATTGATCCATCCATCCACCAAGGAAATCTACAAAGGAACATATTAATCAGTCATATTATATCTCTTTAAAGGTATATATTGATCAGATGCTGTAAAATTATTGATGTAGATTCATTAATGGGCTGTATACAGTATTTTGTGACTGTCTGAATGGTCAATACCTAATATGCCTCTAACTTTCATTTACGTTAATTAGCTACTTAGATATTGTTGGCTATGGGCAAAGGCCTCTGTGAATGACTTCTGCTTGCCTCTGGTTGATCAATACAAAGGTTGGTGTTGATAAATCAGTCTTGTAGATCCACATGCACATGCATAGTGTCATTGTAACCCAAGGATTTGATCGTAGTTTTGGTGCTGTGGGTAGGTGCCAAGACCTGCTGGAAAAGTGAATTGACATCCCTATAAAGCAGAAGAAGCATGAAGTACAATCAAACCTCCTGGTTGACAGTTGTAAGTATTTCACATACCAGCACTTATTTTTACTGCATGCTAAATTTCCTTGAATGTTGCTAATGTTACTGTTTTGTTTGAAGCAGCTGACCACAGCTTTGTTTGTCTTTGTTGTACCATCTCAAAAAGACATCTCAAAGTCAAAATAAGTTTTATTCAATCAATGCATAAATACAAGGCAACATTTACATTGATCTTAAACATTAAGAAATACATGTCATACCATCATCTATGAATCAGGACTGGTTTTACCAGCACAAACACTTTTCAAACATCCTCAAAACCAACTGACTATCCAGTTCATTCTCTCTCTGTTGGATAAGTATGTACGAAGAATGGGGAGGCGGGTGTGACTTTTACAAGAGTTCTGGAGAGAAAATGGACACTTTGTAAATGTGATTTGTCTACACTTAATCTCAGGAGGAAGTTATGGTCAAATTTTGTATCAATATCTTTTGTCTTGACAGGAGACCTCAGATGCTTAAATTACGCAGAAGTAGGAACAAAATCATCTGTTGGAGAGGGATACTTTGCAAAACATATGTCTTTTCAACTAATGCCAAATGTTTTTTAAGGTTTAGAGAATTTTTTTTGAAGTATAAAGTATTTTGCAGATATCTTTGTTCACATTCTATTACAATTGAATGATCGATTCTTTAGTGCAGCTTGAGCAAACAGCGTGGCAGTCAAGGTCTAATTGGACTATTTGTTTTGTCCACAAACCCAAAATACAAAATGTTTGAGTTTAAATCTGTATAAATTCTAAAAGGTTAAAAGTAGGAGTAGAGAGATTTTTCCTCACATGATCCAAAAACTTACATCTTCCTGTCTTAAATCTGAAATGCAACAGACCCAAAAGCTTCTTGAACAATACACTCGCCTGATTTTAGAAGAACAGCAAAACACACCAGCCACAAGCAAAACTTTCTGAGCTCAACCAAAGAACAAATAAATAAATAAATAAATAAGTAGATAACTAACTGCAGTTGTTTAGACACAAAGGAGTTGTGGAAAACGTGTGTGAAATGAATCAAGACCTAAAGCAATTCCCAGTTATTTGAGTGGAAAAAGTCAAATATTACTGTGAAAAATCATTTAAAGATAACTCCTAAAAAATCAACTAAAGCATAACTCTGCACAGTCACTCAAATATTAAGTGTATACTATTGAAATAAATCCTCAAACCCCGTAAACTGATTCCTAACAGATTTTGTGAATTAATAAATATATCATCCTCTAGATGCAATATTGCTGACTTCAACTCAGCTTTAAGTTAAGAAAAAAAATGCACATCCCCATGCCCTCAGCCGAGACATTGTCCAGCAACATTAGGCAAACAGTAAATCTATCAGTGCTAAAAGTCACATTAATAATTCCATCCTGGTCAGATTTCACATTGTTGATCGAGAGTACCTTCCACGTCACTCTCTTCTCATAAAAGCTAGTCTATAATTACTCTTTCACATGAGAAAATGACACCCTGCCAAAAGGCCTAAGGTGAAAGCCCGGAGAGATGCCAGCTCAAACCCCTGAACAAATGAGTGATACATTAAAGACTTATGTCGGATCTACTAAGTCACGGCACTAAAAAGCTTGGCCTGAGCCAAGTTTAGGTTTAGTTATGTATCAGATACTTCCTGAGGGCATCTTTTGCTGTCAGTCAGCGCATTCAGAAAACCACAGGAGAACATTGCATAGCAAAAAGCGTTGCTTCACTTCACTGCAAATAGAGAAGCAACAATCCGATGATCAAAGGTCGGGATCTTCTGTTGAGTTTCAGCGTCTGACTGGAATGTGTTGCTTTCACTGGTCTGGTTTCTCTTGGCTGAAGTTGCACAGGAGGCTCTTGGCTCCGTTTTGCCATGAATACAAAGTTTCCATGGGTGTTTTTCCATCCTGTGTGGGAGAAAGAAACACATACAGCATGCAAACTTTTAGTAATGTAATGATGTATTAAACCTATTCGTGTTCTGGCAATTTTTCTGGCAACCAGTGATGGAAGAACATGTTCAAAGGCTCTGCAGAATATATTTTCAAGGGTCTGGTGAAGCGGTTCAACGCTTATTCTACTGGGAAATGCTTTTGACTAGATTTGATACTGTAACTTCATTTTTGTGAATGTTCTCTGCATTTTTGTACTTACACAGTTCTTGGTGTTGAGGCTGGCTCCATACATCATGAGAAGCTTGATCATTTTGAACCTGTTAATTCTCACTGCATCATGCATGGGTGTGTCACCATCCTGTGGTTACAGAAATTTAAAAAAGAAAAAAATGCTATAAGTTATTTCTTATTTGGCAAGAGGGTTTTCTCACTGTATAATCAACAACATCTGTTTCAATCATACTTGAAATTTATGATCAAAACATATACTGAATAAAGCCAAGGCAAGCTATGTTGCAATTACTTGGACCCAAATGACTGTGTTTTCCTCATTTACTAATTGTTTTGTATAGAGATATTGTGCAATTTTATGAGATGGTTGTGATTCTTTATGCTTACTCTGTCTTTGGCGTTGACATCTGCTCCACAGTGAATGAGATGCTCAGCACACTCGCAGTGTCCCGTCCTCACGGCCACGTGGAGAGGAGTGCTGTTCAGCTGCAGGGGGAGGAGCAGTTTAGCTTTTTGATTGATGTAAAAAAGGAAAAACACTATATCTGCCTTGGGTCTGAAGTTAACTAACAATTGACTTAAAGTAACCCCTCTTCTACATTCTGTGCGTCTCACCTTGTCTCTGAGGGTGAGCTTGGCTCCCTGTTCAAGGAGGAGCTGCAGGGCGGGCAGGCTGCCCCCTCTGCAGGCCCAGTGAACTGCAGTGGCATCCAGCTGAAACACAAACCCGGCTGTTAAAACCCATACCATCTATGATTGGTGTGGTTATTTATGTATTTATTTATTTTGTAGTTTCTTTGTATCAGGATATAAATCCTCACTCACCTTATCTTTTTTCTCGACAACTGCTCCAGCCTCCAGGAGCTTTTTCATGATGTCCACATGTCCTTTGAATGAAGCTTTGTGCAGAGCTGTTCTCTGGAACTGAGGTATAAGAAATCACTTTAAATACATGTTTTCTTCATCTGTCTTTATCTTTAAAGGCTATGCTCTGTTTTTTAGGGATGTTTTTGATTTTTACTTTTTTTTTTTTTTTTTTTTTTTTTTTTTTTTTTTTTTTTTTTTTTTTTTTTTTTTTTTTTTTTTTTTTTTTTTTTTTTTTTTTTTTTTTTTTTTTTTTTTTTTTTTTTTTTTTTTTTTTTTTTTACAAATGTCCTTGAACATGTTGGGATGAGACTGTGGAAAATTTCCAGAAGCAGGCCAGGCTGTGTGACACTCACGTGGTCTGCTGCATTTGGGTTTCCTCCATCAGTCAGGTACTTTTCCACAATAGGCAGCTTGTTCTCCATGGCTGCTGTCAGAAAAAGCTGCTCATCCACATACTCTGGCTGAAAGGTAAACAGAGAAAAAAAAAAAACCTCATGATTTGCAGCACATAAGTAAAACACAGATAGAGGAGAGTGAGTGGAGTAGCTGTAGCTGTTAAAGTTCAATCTAATATTACTGACTTAATAACAATAAAAACAGAGTTGAATGTTTTTGTATGTGTTTTCTGATTATATGAATAATTTGTTGTTTCTTATTTTCTTTTACGTTTTGAAATAAACATTTTAAATCAATCAATTAATAAATTCTGGGATTTGATTGCAAAACCAGAAACAGGGTTTGGTTTATTTCCCTAAATTATATTGGGTAACATCAACACTGCAAAACATGAAATCTAAGAAAGGGTTTATGTTCTATTTTCAATGTTTTTTGTTTTGTTGTTCTTTTTTTCCCCCTTTTTAAACGAATTGTACTTTGTAATAATATTAGCTGTAGTGGGAGCAACATTCATTTCACTGGTACAAAAAATACGTCTCACTTCAAGATGTGTAATGACATAAATGATGAACGAATGAGAACATTTTCTTTTTCGAAAAGTCTGTCAATGGAGTAAAACATTTCTTTTACTTCGTTTAGTTTCTTTGTATCAAAGCATGAGTCTTATTTTGGGAAACTTGACATTCGAATTAACGTATGCAGTCATCTTTTAGGTCTTGTCATGTCTTGAAATTTGACATTTTTTGGACATATATTTTTCAATATTCATTTTGGACTTTCAGGTGATTGTGGGTCTTATTGGACAGCTGCTACTACACATGAGAAATAAACACCTTATTCAGCTCTGTTTTTGTATTGAAAGAATACAAACCCAATTCATTTTGTATTGCAGATCATCTCCAAGAATTTGTGTGTAAATGCTGATGACAAAAGTGCTTCTTTGTATCTGAGCTTTCTGTATGTGGCCACATGAGGGCTCAGCTGAGCACTAAAACCTGACTTTTATCTGAACTACAGCATAAAACTGTATGATTAGGAGGTAAAAAGAGATTTTGGGGAAATAAATTTGTTTCTTTCTTGAATGAAATTTATTTTTTATACTGTCTTTTTCTTTTTTTAAAATCACTTTTATCAAATCAGTGTTTTACAAAGTGGGGGCAGGACCTTCATGGGGTGAATAAACACTGATGTGTCAGAAATTGCCTTCCAAATCAAAACTCATCACTTATGTATATTTCATCATGATGTTGTGAAAATACTAACAAAAATATGGATTCATTTTACATAAAACCAGATAAACAAAAAAAGGTTTGATCTGTTTTCAGCATTATTTTGTGGTTGCAAGGCCCTCAAAGGGACTGAGCCAGAATAGTGACCGTGTCAGTGGCAGCAGATTAAAATAGGAAATAAAAACAACAATTTGTCCACATAGGTGGTCTAATTTTCTACCCATCAGCTCACTAAGAATCTTGGGCATTTTCCTTTTGTCCGTTTTTGTTAATTCCCATGGTTTGGGATTAACCCCTATACTAAATGATAAAAAGCAACAAATCTCACCACAATCTCAGGCTGTGGCTGGTGTTTCTTGTGGACAGGGACCCTCCTCTCCCTCCTCCTCTTCTTCAGCTGCAGGATGTTGAACAAGTCATCGACTGTCTCCAGCTTCAACCGTCCGCTTTTGTCCATCTGACAGGAGAGCAACAAGATAGAAGGCTTCAGCACAGAGGAACAACAGGAAGAGATGAAACATGATGAGAAGCTTCTGCTCCACTTGAAAAGGCAAACAGAACTGGTGGCAAAATTACAATATAATTTGTTTTAAAATATATGTTAAGACACAGTAAACAATAGTCCATTGCAGCAGTTTGTTTTTGATAAAGCGCTAATATTCAGCTTTGATGTCAAATGATTTATTCAAAGGCTTAAATCTATTTTTACCCCATTATGAAGATGTTATTTTCTCTCAAGAGGCCACTAGGGGGCAGTATGAACCAGGAGACAAACTCATTATGGCCATCTTCAAACATTCACATACAATCATCACCTTTGTACAACAGTTTAATGATGAATGTCTGTTTTCTTTCTCTTTAAAGAGGAAGTGGAAGAGGGAAGCTCTGAGCTTGCCTGAGCACATGTACACTAACTGTGTTTGTTCTGTGTCCTTACACTCAAGGTTTGACGTTGACATGTGAAAAGAACTTTAATGTGAAGTTTGTATTTATCTACCTTTCATTCCTCCCCCTCCAGCTTCATGTGACAAAAACAAAATTAGCAGAGCTAAACTGTAAGACCAAAATGTTTTAAACTGAAAATAATTGGCTCCTGATGAACATTTCTTCAGTTATTGGCGACAGATGAAGTTGTGGGTTTTGTTACACGTCCTGACAGAGTGCAAGACAAATCACAAGTCATTATTCAAAACTTATTTGTTTGGTTCCTTGTAAGGCAATGCTCTTATTTCAAGAAACCTGACAAGTAATTATTTCCTTGCCATTAGCATTTTTATTTTACTCTTTATGGGTAATTCAGTTTTCATTTTCTCTTTTTTGAAATAAGACATTTACTGGGCTTTTCAAGTGAATTCAGCTCACAGTGAGTCTCATAATCAGACTTAAACATTATGTTTCTAAACTGATTCTGATGCTCTTATGTCAATGAAAATGATATTTTTCAAATGAGGCTGTCAGAGTGGTCACAAGTTAGTGAAATATTCCTGCATGTGTCCTGATGTGTGTTTTTGTAGTTCTCACGTTGAGTGCAGCCACGCTGATTTCCTCCTGTTCACTGCCACTGTCACTCTCCTCTGACAGACCCCCGTCCACATGCTCTCTGTGGGACTTGCGGTCATCCTGTTTCTCTTGATTGACTGCTGCCTCGTACGCGCCCCCTTGGAAGTCCTCAGCTTCTTTTCCCTCTGCCCTCTTACCAGACACCTGAAGGTAAGAGAAAGCATTGGAAAACATGAGACACCATGAGCTTGAAGAAAAATAACTTCTTGCCATAATTTTGAAGAAATATCGATAAAGTTTGGTCATAGTATGAGTCCAGAAGATATAAGAAGCCAATAAAGTTAAAAAAGCTGTTCAAGTGGGTCAAAACTGTCATCAGTTCTCTTTACTGCTCAGACCTTAACGTGAGCTCAGCTGGAGATCTTTGGTTTCACACTGATGCAGGTTCCCTTTAGCTGCTGCTCGGCCAAACACTAATGCTTACAGAGGAATGTAAACACAGCACCGCTCCAACACAATAAAACACTCACAGCTCAGCTCCTCACTCCCTGTTTTAGTGTTACTGAATGACTCGTCACCATCCAAAGTGAACCATTTAACCAAACTTTAACCACTTTTAAAGAAAGTCCCAAATTAGTTACACTAATAGAAAGCTGATAATGATGGTTGATTATGGAAAGGCTGTGATCAGACTCTTAGATTCACCTTAACTGGAGTCATTGTTTGGAAGTCTATCTTCTTTGCACATTAGCTTTCAAGGATTTGTGGGCAAAGAAGTCGAGACAAGTTAAAGGCCTCAGAAATGCAACAAACTTAAGTAATGTCTTATGTGTAAGTGAGGAGTACAGCAGTTTTTGTATTTGTTTCAGAGAAAACAAAAGGAATGACAAATAAGGACTTGTGTTTCTCAGAGCTGTGATCAGTTTTCAGCAGGTCTCATTTTCTAATCTAATTTTGTCAAGAACACCTTTCTGCCTCTGATTTGTGGTTTTTAACAATTTTTAAGAACTGTTTGATTGTTAAACCCCGTCTGATTCAAACGTCACACATCCTTTCTTTTTGCTTAATGCTCATTCATCTAAAACAGAAAACATGTCCTTAACTTGTCATGTACAGTTAAACCATCTGACTCCTCACTGTCTCCATCCAACATGCTTTTCAAAGCAGCACCTTACCAGTTCCTCAACGCTGTGCAGTCCCATTTTCCTCTTGGTATGAAGTAGATGTAAAGCTCTGGGGATATCTGTAGGTAGAATAAAGTCCACTGGTCCTCTGCTCTGGTGTTCACTGTCTCTCAGTTTGTCTCTCTGTCTGTCTGCAGCCAGAGCATCGGCCTCTTATATATCTGCTTAACCTCTGCAGGGAAAAAAAAACAGGGGCCTGTCACTCAAGTCAGATCACATTACTTCCCTCATGTGCTCATTTGGCATGCTCAATGGTACTAACATCACCCCCACTTCACCTCCACACCCAGTCCCTCCCACCATCAGCGATGCCCCGTTTGGGCTTCACTTTGTCACCACGCAAAGACAGATGAGGAGTAAGAGGGGTCACTCTGACTCACAACCTGACTTTATGTTTCAGTAAGTGTGATACCGAATAACACAATAAGGAAGAAACAAAATGATGAAATCTCCCTTTAAGTCTTGTCGAGTGGCCACCATCATAGTTAGTTGTGTTTTTGACATTTGAACTTAGTTTTTCTATTCCCAGATATGAATAATGTAGCATGAAGAAATTAACAGAGTGGCATGACTTGAAAAGTAGTTTAAACATTTTTCCTTGTGTAGAAGATGTATAAACATTCCAGTTACAAGTTAAACCTTGTGTTGTACAAGTGCAGAGCTACTGTGAAGAGTCAACCAAGATGGAAATTAGATTAGGAAGTGTTCATCAGTTCTGTAGATGGTTATTGAATTGATGGGTTTCATTTTCTGTGAAGATTTTGAATTCTGTCAGTTGTTTTTCCTCCCTCATTGGAATAAATGGTTCATTTTTTCAACATATTTTTGAGTGTCTTCTTTCTAATTTTTGAATTTTTTTTTCTCACGAATGTTAGACATTTTTCTAAAAGATTTAAGATGTCAGTTTTTCAAACAAATTGGGGCTTTTTAACCCACAAAGGTGTAACTTTCTTTTTAAAGTTAAACAAATTTGATACCTAAATATTTAAATATTAGTCTTTGGGCTACCATCAGCACATTAAAGGTTTCCTGAAAAAATACTCCTCTCAGGATATGTGAATGTAGAACATATGCCCATGAAGTTTTTTAATAGGAAAATAATTTAGTAGCAGAATTTGAATTTGTATGTTTTGGTAAAATCTTTCCCGGTAACTACAGAGTGAATCACCTTCCCGGGCATAGACAATCTTTGGCAGTGTCCTGTCATGCCGGGCATGTGGCCACAGAAATGCAGTGATATCACTGTTAGGAGACAGGTTCATGGTGGTAAGAAATAAATAGTCACACTTGCAACCACCACACCTCTCACTGCACTGCAGCCAAGCAGATCAAGGTCAAAGGTCAGCAGGATTCCTGAGTGACAGTCAGCAGCGGGTAACGTCATATCAGGTGCTTCTCTTTCCTGCTTGTAAATGTGGTCACACAGTTGGCTATATTACACATCTGAGAGCGACGCAAAGTACATGCTCTGACAGTGATGACACCTTACAGGAAGAGACAGTCACAAGCTGCCTGAGCTGTAAAATCTGAGACAGACAGTAACAAAGCCAGGTGTAATGCAGTAAGAACGTACGTGCAGGAGTTTGTTGTTGTCGTGCTGCTTTGAACACAATGTGCCAAAAAGACTTTTACCCTTCTCTGTGAACATAGTTGATTCCTGTGAAAAATGAAGCTGTTGTTGAATTTGTGAATACAATTTACGTGTACAGCCACTACCTATCTAACTAGTTTCATCATGTTGCAATATGTCCATCTTCAACTAGCAGACCCTCTAGCAGTAGAAAATCCAAAAATTAAGTGTAAAACAAGCATTAGTGATTACATTATACTTAAAGCCACTGTAACAAGTTTTTACCTGATAATCAAACCAAATGACATCAGCGGAAATCTCACTTACAGTCCTAAAAAAGTAAATGAGACCATCTGCTGTCAAGACATGGCTGTCAGTTTTATTATTCTGATATTAGTGCGAACAAAGGGGGTAGGTGTCTGAACAGGCAATTGACAGTACAGCAAAGAAACAACTTTTGGCAAAGCAAGCATTTACATTAAATGATACATTTGACTGTTGAAAGAAAGCAGGAATTTTTTTCAATATCACTGACAGATGTATGGACAAGTTCAGCAAAAATAAGAAATATTACGTTGTCCACAGGGGGCACCAAAATTTACACAACCAGAGAGTTCTGTATAGGAGCATTTAACAGAGGGAAAATGGGAAGGAAGAGCATTGAGGACAATTTCAATCCTACTGGAGAGAAAATAGACTGGTTGTCTCCAGTATAACAAATTTTGCGTGTCACCTATCCGGCTCTTTGTGAAGTAAACGCAGTCTTGACAAGTGAAACCCCTTCTTAACCATCCGACACTGAAGTAATCCTAATAAAGTCAGTAGTCAGCAACAGGGTGAAATGAAAAGTAAATGTAAGATGACATTGGTTCTCTTTATTTTCTCTTTTTGAAAACCTAGCACATTAAAACCAAAGGATCACTCAGACGTTTGCTGCCATGTTGTCTGACCCCTGAGTCCTTTTGAAAGTGAATTTATAGCTGGGAGCTATTTTTAAAACTGACCTTGGGGCTGAAATAGACAGCAAAATGGGGAAACTGTTTTCAACAGAGACCTCAAGACTTACTGTGCACCACTTCAACCATCCAGCTGAAGATGATTTTGCTCTGCCTGAACAAAAAATAAATAAATAAACTTGTCAAAGTGCAAAAAAAAAAAAAAGCAGGGAAGGTCAGGTGAGTCAAACTGCACCTACTGTCCTGATTCAACCAGAAATAATGAGCAATGACATTACAGTGACCCATATGCTGTCACCACAGCTGTCAAGCTGTTTCGCTTTCACTTAGTGCTGGTGGTTTTTGTTTGCATTTGTGAACCACGAGAAGACTGATGACTGAATTCCCACCATAGTCATCACCAGTAAAAAAGAGGTCGTGAGATGTCTTCAAGACATTCATCTAAAAGGTTAGCTTTGCACCATGTTAGTGTGACATAATTAATAACTCTGTTGTCTATGAATCATATTTACACAAAGGCGTTTAAATCTTCCGGCTTATTTTTTTTTTCCTCTTCTTCATTCTTTGCTCCAAGAAAGCCTGACTCCATTGTTCATAACAACTTATGAATACTAAATTCATTTTCAAAAGAGCTAAAAATGATCCTTTAGAAGGTAAACAGGTGTTACATTGGTCTTAAAATTTGATTTTTATAAAAGTGTTAGGGCCTCGAAGGGTAAACTGTGTTTAATAATGTCCATTAAATTTCTTTCTGTGATCTCGCTAGAGTTAATATTGGTTCCTGTGACATTAGGTGTTTTTCCACCAGAAGTGCCAGGAACTTGTTTTTAAAAAATATGGTTCCTGTGGCCCACTGGTGTCTGAGTTTCATCCAAGTCTGGAAGTCCAGCGAAGAAGTCAAGCAAAGAAGACATTACGGATTTTATTCCATTGTAAAAAGATTTGTTGAATAAATGCTAATGACACAAAAAAAACACTCAATTTATAGCAAGACAACAAATGTTAGGAGCTATGGCTGAGATTCAAAAGTGTAGCGGTTTTAAGAGCAAATCTGTGACATGAAGACCCGGATTTCAACAACAAACTGTATGATAGTTTCTGTGACAACACCTATCTGTTTCTGAATTTGAGTTTTGACACTTATTATCGTTTGGAGGCACTCGAATCCAGCAACTGTCAAGATATTGTGAGTACAAAAAGTGGGCTCCCAGAGTCTTTACGAGCAGCTACAGGGTCCTGTCGCTCAGGTGAGCTGTGTTTCTGATTGGACAAACTTGCAGTCCTAATATCTTTTGAGCTGCTGAGTTATCAGTTTACTCAGCACTTCATCAGATTTGTTTCTTATGGCATGAGGTTGCCTCTTGATATCAGCTGATTCTGTTGCCAAGTCAGAAGTTAAGCTATAAATAAAAATATAGTGGAGTAATACTCTCCTCTCTCTGTGAAGAAACGTAACCATTGATTCTGCTGCAGAGGGGTCACTGGCAGAGTCAAAAATACCTGCAGCCCAACAGCTAATAATCAGCATTTCAACATGGATTTTCACAGTTTGCGAGCAGCTGACTATCGGTTACAGATGAGGTAACTTGAGCATCTTACTAACTTTTCCAAGTGTATCCTGAATAGACTGACTCAAAGCCAAGCCTTAGATTAGAATAACACTGAACCTATAGCTTCAAGAAAGTTGCCGTGGACAGATGTGACAAATGTTGAGCCCCCGATCGAATACATGCTTAAATAATGATACTTCTGTGGAACATACTTGGTTACCCTCATTAAGCTAAGTTTAAAAAGACTCAAAATCTTCTGAAAAATCAATTGGAAAAAAATACTTCTGGTATATTACAGTATAAATGGTTTTTGCATGAAATGCTTTGGGTGGATGTTTTGTTTTGTTGTCCTCATCATGACTCACTCGACACGTGTCAAGCTGAGTTTGCAAAATTTGTGTGTAATGTTCCATGATAGTTGATAAAAGTACATTCTAACAAAATCTTTTGTAGGTTGATGAAATACGATATTCCTGTCTCAAACCAGGTGTGAGGACTTTCTGGAAAAGGTGGCATTAGAGCTCGTGATGAAGATTCCACTTCTTGCTCCCACCATCGTGATGAACCAAGACGTGTTAGTTTGGGTTTTGGTTTGTTTTGGAAAAATAATTGGAGAACAGATATTCTGTCTCACACTGCTCTCCTTTATTCAAAACAGCCTTCACCAGATACACAATGAGGTAATGCATCCATCAATAGCCACATAGTGCTTTTGTTTCGGTGTTTCTCAGGCGACATCTCTCACAAAGAGGGACGGTTCTCTAAACATTAGATCTTGGTTTGGTTATAACTAACAGTTAGATAACTACAGGCAATTTCAATCTATAGGATCTCTCTTCTCACTTCTAAACTGCATCAGCCTGTGTGGTGTTATCATTGAGACTTTGGGGCGGTGCAATCATAACTGTCAGCTCTAACCGTTATAACGGCTGTTTAAAAATCTGTCTTGTTCAGTTGTCTGCTGTTGTCATGCACTTTTGTCACTTTTGTTTACAACGAAGTCACGTTTTACTACATGAGGATTTCATAGTTGAGCTTGAAGAACCAGATTCTCCGCAGAAGAATCGGTTAAATGTGGCCTGCTCCGAAGTGCAAACCACTCACTACAAGGTCAGAAGAGAATTCGGGCACTATTTGTCTTTTATTATTGCCAAGTGTGTGGTCTCCAAATCTGTGAAGGTTTTAAGAATTGTGTTGTGTGTGCCAGCCTTAAGAAAGTCCTCACAGTCCTTTTTAACTGAAATAAAGAGGGACTGAGCCGCACCACCAACAGCTTTATACAGCATTAAATGGCCAACTTCAAACTGTGTAGCAGTTTTAAATGTATCTAAGTTCAACTCTTCCCTTTCTCCCCTGTTCTCTGCCCACGGTGTCACAGATCATGAGCAGAATGAGAAGAGACAACTTTTCATTCATGTATTTTTGTTCTGTGATGAAGTCTATGATTTCTCTGCTGACAGCCTCACAGCTGCATCGAGTGCATCAATATCATGTTTTTGCATGCATGAGCACTTGGCACATTGAGTGAGACAAAATAAAAATAGTGCGCATCACCAAAATAAAGTCCCTTGTGTCTATTTTAGTGGCCTCTACCTCCTCTCAAACACACCCCTTCTAACCCTCTCTCATATTTGTCGGTGACTAAAGGGGAGTGTGAAGATGGCACTATCTTTAAATGGTCTGTGTGTGTGTGTCCTGAGTGGCTGTGCAGCCTGGTCAGCAGCATGGTGTTAGTCTCGGACTGGTTCAGTGTTAAACCCCTCGGGATGCATCATGGGATTCAGTAATTATAAATAGGACCCGTGCCGAATTCCTTCTCTGGAAATAAATCTAGTTTACTCTATTATTAGGTACGTAAATCCCCCCCTCACCCAGTATCCTCATTCGGAGGTTGGAGGGTACGCTGCAGCCAAGAGATCGATCGCAGCACTGTTTACGAGTGTGTCATCATATGAAGACAATCCTTCACTCACAGAGACAAGCCGTCCGGTCGTAATTCATTACACTGTTAGCTTTCTGACAAGAGCCTGGGGGCCCTGGAGCCCCCTGACTGTCCCCTATTCATCTGTCTGAGAGAGCTGTTACTGTGACAGGGATGAAATTTAAAGGTGATTTGTCAGACCCCCGCCACCTTTTTCAGAGACAGGAGACAGGACGGGCAATGACAGCAGTAATGCTATGAGATAAAGCAGTGACATGAAGCATGTTGAAAGAAAGATAGTGCTCAGTCTTATTTGTCTCAGGACTTTGAGCACTGTATAGTGAGTGCCTAGTTTTCCAAGTAACTGCACTTCTGTGTGTTTACTGTAATTTTTCGTGATTTATACTCACTGCTAACAATAAGTTCCAAATCAAAGTTTACCATACTGACCAAATAAAACTGAATTAATGGGGAGTTCTGGCTTCAGCTATTTAAAAAGAGAGAGAGAGAGAGAGAATTAGATTGGACTTCTGATAGTAATACATTTTTCAAATATTAATGCTTTCTCTTTTTTGAGGTTTATTTTCAGGTATTCAAGACCCACAGAAGCAGGGTTAAATTGCCCTCCTTTTTAAGATGAAATTCATGTTATAAATGTGTTCAGTTTAACTTATGGAGTCCATGGGGTACAAATGTTTGGAGGAGTATAAAATTTAACAGCGCTTACGGTCTCATGGACAATAAATCCAGCACAACCTCAGCATGTTACTACAATAGCATGATTCTGCTGAGGCACAAAGCTGCTTGAGGACCTGATGGGTTCAGGAGTTCCCTCTGGACAATAACTCCTGGAAATGAAGTTTGTTGCTAAGCAGCACCAGCCAAAAAATGGTTTACCGAAAAATAATGCATTTGTTGCCAAGCAACATTATCTTATTGGATGTGTGAGAAACCTCTGGGGAATACTGAGGCTGTCAGTTTTGGGATTAAAAGACTCTGACTGTCTTAAATCATGACTCATGCTTAATAACACCTTCATCAGTGGGTTGAATGACACAGAGGGGCTGCAATGTCAGAGTGTAACCCATGAGTCAGCATTTATACACTTCTTAAATCTTCAATACAAGAGGAAAAAAAGAGAGAGAGAGAGACTGGTGGGGAGGGAGAGGGATTTCTGATAAATAACAGTGTCAACCCTGATCTTTTCCTTTCAGCACCACTTATTCACTTATTACAATGAAAACACATTAAATCATTGCAGAGGTAAAGTACTATCCAGTGGTTATGGACAACAGAGAATTAAACAGTCAAATCTGAAGCTTCCTTTGGCTTTACTGAGCTTCACAGTGACTTTTAACTTGTGGGTACACTGTGTATCACACAAACTGGTGTCAGGAGTTTCAGCAGAACAGTGCGGGTCAGGTCTGCCCATACAGTGGACAGCCTGGACCAGCCTTTGCCCCGAGGCCCCTTTCCTGCTCGTCATTCCCATGCTCTCTTTTCTGGTGTAAGGTTTCCTATCCCCTTCAAGTCAAGGTGTAATAGCCCAAAAGTGAAAAAGAAAAACATTTGAGATCTTTGGAAAGTATACTGCGTAAAAATAACAGCATGAAATTACAATAAGTAAAGGCACCTTCAAAAATCAGTCCTCATTACAAAAATTTCATGAAAACATGAACTGAAGATAAGGCCATGGGTGTTCAGTTCATCATCATTTTCTGCTGCAGCCATCACTATCTCCATCAAATAAACTTTCTGGTCTGAGAGGCTATTTACACAACAATGGTTCTAGGGTCTTTGACCATTTATGAAAGAGAAAAGTTCAGCAACATCCTATTCTGCAATCCGGGCAACAGAAGCAGGGCAGATGGTTGTTTCTTCAAGTTTATGTTTGCTACATTGTAAATTTGTCCATGCACTGTCATAGTTTACCAGTGACAGAAAGAGTAAGATATGCAAGGTGTCAGAATTTCAAAGCTCAGAAAAAATGGAGCGCAAGGACAGACATGTCACTATAAATATTCTCACAAAAGTCCGGTTCACTTCGTCTAATGTTACCTTTAATGAGCGAGGTCACACTCACAGCAGGGATCATATGACCCCAAGGACCAATGGAGAGCATAACAACCGCAAGGAAGTAGGTTAACGGCTTTGGGTCTCTGCTAAAGACCCCATGTCACAGCTATTGGCTTATTGATAACCCTCAGACATTTTCTTTTTTAGCTTAGTCCACCAGTGTACAAGAAATAATCAATCCTGAGTCAATACAGTTTATTTACAAAGTCATTCTTTGTCCAAGCCTGTTTAAGTCAGTCGTCAGTCACAGGCAGGACTGTGAACCATAAGTGCTGGTTATGCTCCAGGAATCTCCTGAGGGTGAGCAGGCCCCTGAAGTGTTGAGTAAAGGTAAATGACTGCAATGAATTTTTAAATTGTGTTGAATATGTCCCAATTTTTTTGACAATCATGAGTACACTTTTACACAAAGACGTTATTTTCTGGCTAGCAGAAATGATTACAACTCAATGTTTTACCCAAAGACACTGACACAGCGATCACGATCCAACCCTTAGATTTCCCAAGCCTCCAGTACTGGGCCCCGCAAAAATGGCTGCCCATAAATGTACCAAAAACTGTAACCCCGACAACAATTTTTGCCACTCAAAATCCAACACAAAGCATCCTAATGTCTCTTTTGTCATTTTTGCACTTAGGTTTTCTTTTGAAAGGACAGGTTTTGCATGAGGACGACACAGGTTATTATGATGCTCCACTTTATGACCGTGCAAGAATGAGGTCAGCTTGGATGTTGTGGCACGAGTCTGAGGGATACAGGCTGTTGCTTCGTCCCCTTACCCGACCCCCTCCCGAATAAACACTTCCTGTGAGTGCTAATAGAGCTTAAGAGTGAGGCATCTCTCTGTGTATTAATAGTCACAAAGAGCCCAATAGAAGTAATGAGGGTATTTAAGAGAGTGGAGATGTGATGAGATTAAGCAAAGGATACATCAGCATATATGGACACTCATAAAAGTTGCTCATCAGGAAGATTCACTGCTCAAGGTCACTGGGTAACTGTGTGTGTCTGTGAGGCTTCACGTGTGCCCATGTGATCATCCTAATAAAAGTAGGGGCAAAGGTCAAGTGCAGGGAACCAGCACCTGCTGAAACCAGACACACAAACACATACACACACACTCTCAGCTTCACCCTTTACAAGTTATTTCTGACTGTCACCTCAGATGATAAACAATCTTTAATCCTTCTGTAATCTCCTTTACACTTCAAACTTAGTTGGGCTCAGCAATAACACAAAGCGGGTTAATGAAGAAGAGTCCAGCTGTGGACAGAAATAACAGACAGATCATTTGCTGCTGGTCTAAACTCATAGACAAAACCAAGCAAGAGAAGGAAATCTGAGTCCCAGGGAACCAAACCATAGCAATCTTAATCTTAGTTTATTCTTTATTCACATAAAATTCCAGTATGACTCAATGTTTAGGCTTGAATGGTGAAATTACTGGATAAAATGTTCATATTGACATTTAAATTTAAAAAAATTACAAGCAGATATATGAGCAACCTTTCAGGCATACTTGAAAGAAATCTAAGCATATGAAATAATGATGCAATGATAGTGATGCTGTTATATGATTTATGTGAATGCTCAGTTATAAACATTTTTGTTAGATGCTCTTGAATGTCAAAACTTAAAATGGGGGTACTGTGCTTTCCCACATTTTAAACATGCATATAAAGTTATGATGGTGGATGCCCATATCAAAGATATGCTCAGTATGCAGATTTCAATTACATGTGATTGAAATTCCAGAATTTGTCCGTAAATTGGCCAAAGCAGTCTTTCAAAAAACTGCATGAGATCTCTATGTGACTTGCTGACACGATGAAGTTATTGCATTTGGATCCCTGAATTAGAAATGGGAACTTCTTGCAAAACAGACAGGCAGTGTGTCTACCTGTTTGTCAGGTAACTACACAGCACTCCTAGCCTCAACATCTGGAAGTATTTGTAAAGTAAAGAGCTTTAGAAAATTCAACCCTGACAAGTGTGTGCAGATAGAGAAATGAGCTTTACAGAGTCAAATGGTTTTTGTACCAGGATACAAACATGTTGAAGTTCTATGTAAAAATATGCTTTTTTGATTGCTTCTGTTTGTGGATTCTAATTCTTCTAGTGCCAGCCTCATGTGGAAACAAGGGGAACTGTTGTTTTTAGCACTTCCACGTTGGCTTTAGCTTTCTGTTGCTGCTTGCTTTGAAAACACCCATGGGAATGAAGACTAGGGCTGATTAAAGTGAGGAAACAATTTTATTTTCAATGTTCACATGGATTGTCAGGACAAACAGTCAAGAATGCAACACTGCTCTATTAACCAAAATCATTTTGGAGTTGCCAGGAGTTTGTATTGTACGACATAGTGTGAAGTTGCAGCCACTCATTCTAAAAGCAGACATTGAATTTAAACCAGACATAAGGGCATCAATCTAGTGGCATGCCTGTGTGTGTATGTGTGTGTGTATGTGTGTGTGTATGTGTCTACATGTGTGTGTGTGTGTGTGTGTGTGTGTGTGTGTGTGTGTGTGTGTGTGTGTATGTGTGTGTCTGTATATGTGTGTGTGTGTGTGTGTGTGTGTCTGTATATGTGTGTGTGTGTGTGTGTGTTCTCATAGATGGATACATGTCCACAAGAATTCCAACTGCTCGCCATAAACAGGTGGAGCGGGTGTAGTAACGGGGTGTCAGAGGTTGTGTGGTGAGGAAAAGCTTGCAGACACCAAACAGCAGCTTCAGGGGGATCAGTGCTGATCCATGGTTCAAGGTTAAAGACAGACAGAGTGAGGGAGGGAGCTGAGGGTTAATAATGATCCGTTTGCTGAAGTGCTATATACACTGCTTGAGAAAAATGCCTGTCATGTGACAGTCCTGAGCAATGAGGTCAGTGCCATACCAAATTAATTGACCAGATCCGTAGGAACAGCATCAGTTGTTTGTTTAAAGTGAGATTTGGTATTATAAAGATAAAATAACAATAATAACTATGATTATGATATAATAATCATAATTACTATTAATTATTAATCAATGATATATCAACTCCACATTTAGCTTTTTTTGAGCATTACTTTTACAAAAGCCAAAGAAAAAAACAATTAAGAGAAAAAAATTAAATTTATTTTTTAAATGATATATAAACTTTAAATGCAATAAACAGAAAGAATTTGAGAATAAGACACATGAAACACATGTTACTCAATTTGACTGACTGCAAAAGAACATCACTTTTCTTTTCAGAGATGGATCCAAACAAAAGTCATTGCAACTCAGGATTACATGATACCATAACACCAAGAGTGTTTTCAAGCAAGCGAGGTCTGTTCTGTCTCATCCTCCAGGAGCATATCTGCGGTCAGAGCTGCTGTGTTGAGGGAACTTCATGCCCTGGTGCCTATTACACTCTGAAAATAATCCACATTTGCTCATTTCTGACTCAGCTGCTGTTTAGATGCCACAGGCTTCATCCGGAGGGTTGGGCAATCACCAGAAACATTTGGCAGCACTGGATACAGAAATAAATGAAATTGAATGGCCTAAATAAATCTCAGGGTGGTGCCCTGACAAGGGATGACTTCAATAATGGCTTACACAGATGCTGAGAGTTTGGTTTCAGAAGTACCAGTATATATTTCTAACAACTTGGAGTCAGTGTGACACTCGCAGGATTAACTGTCACTTATTACAGAGCTGTGTTTAATACTTGATTATGATTGGTCAAACCCACAAAACAACAGTGTGTTATGTTTACAGAGTAAACTGTTTGTGGGGACAACCTGTTCCTTCATGTCAACAAGTGCCTGTTGACACTGTGGCAAAATGTTGGTTTCTGTTTGCATTCCAAATTTGGGAACAACAAATATAAACATGTTTACTGCCTGGTATGAAAATGATATCAGTCTGATTAGCTCATTTCTCAATCAACCCACATGCATGTTAGCTAATAAGCACGGTGTTGCCATAAAGGAGCTGTGAGAACTTTACATACCCCAGCAAAATTTATGATTTCTTGGCCAGTTTGCAGAGAAAATGAATGATAACACATTTTTTAATCATCATGACAACAGAAACTTACAAAATGACTCTGATCAGCCCTGGTGATTAACATACACACAAATTGATACAAATGGGTTTGATTGGCCACTAAATGTAGCCATCCTCACCTGTGATCTATTTGCTTGTAATCAGTGTGTGTGAGTAAAAGGTCAGTCAGTTTCTGATCTCCAGACAGACCCTTGCATCTTTCATCCAGTTCTGCACTGACATTTTCTGGATTCTGAGAAAGCACAAAAATTGTCAAAGCATCTGCAGGAAAAGGTCATCAAACTATATAAAACTAGGATCTCAATGAACAGGAACTTTAAGCCCTTCTGCACTTCAGGCTTCATTTTTCTAAACTGGTTGTTGCTCCTTCGATTTAACACATTGAATTTACTAGAAATCCGTCTGAGCTAGTGCTGTGATGGAGCAGAACAGTGCTGAAGATGTAGCTGGTGTATTCCCAATGTGACTTCATATTCATTTCCTTGTTGCTAACTGGCCGCTAATAAAACTGACTGATAAGTTAGCAAAGGATTTGTAAGAGGACTCAAATATCAAGAGAAGACTCAGAGTCAAATTTTGGATTTTCAAACTATGCAAAGGTACATGTGCAGGAAAGCAAGCAAAATAATCACATTTATTCAGATGATGTACAATTTTAAGAGGGAAAAAAACTGAGTGCACATCCAGTAAACACCTGTCAATACCACAGATGCCATGACTGCACAGGGGTTTAGTGTCATGTACAATGATACTTTGACATCTAGACAGGAGGAGCCAGAGCTCTAACCACAACTTTTTTGAGCCACAGTCCTCCATCAATACAGCTTGGTTGAACATTATGATGGCTCTGCTGGGTGATGCTTTGATTGGATAAAAGTCTAGGTGCAAGAGTTTTTTAAACCATCGAAGGGGCTGACATTCATCCAGCCTTATGAAAGAAGTACTCCAAATGAAAGGCAAATCAACTGTTTCTTCTAAGAAGCTGAAGAGATACTTTCAGAAATCTGGACTCCAAGTATCCTTTCACTGCAGCGGATCTGAAGTCTTGAAAAAATACATCATTGAGAACACAAGGTTTAAAAAAAACTGGGATAGATGTTTTGCTGATAAAGATACATGCTGGTTTGACCTAATACCTGCCTTTCATGTCACTGCAGCTTTTTGACTCGTTTTGCCCAACAACTTCACCATGGTAGCTTGTAAGTACAAGAGTGTTGCACTGAATGTGACTAGCGTAAATCATGCAGCGTGAATAATGAGTCATTCAAAGTGAAATGATGACTCGAGATGAGTCAGAGTCTAGAGATGAGAACCTGCTGAAGGAGAGCCAGAAAACAAAGCTGAGAGGAGGGGAAGGTGGATATAAAAAGAAGAGGTTAAAGAAATGGAAAGAAGCAGTGGAAAAGATTTAAAATTAGATTTTGAAGAAGGAGAGGAAAAGAATAAGGTAAGTGCTGAGGAACAGAAGAGGGAAATGTGGCAGAGGAGTGAGTAGGGAAAAAAGGGGGCTAGAGCTTCAAAGGCTGAATGAGTAAAATGAGTAAAACAGAGCCCATTAGAAAAGAGGAAATGAAACGAAGGAGCGGGGAATTCATGAAGCAGTGGTCAGTAATTGTGGGGTTCAGAAGTTGATTCACATTCCTGTAGAGTGAGAATATAGAGTTAAGGCTGCCAGTAGAGTACATAAGAAACAGAAACACCCAGAGAATTTGCCGGGGATGGGGAGGCCAGATGCATCTCTTAAGGTGCTCTCTGGTGTTTTTTGTCCCCTGTAGCGTATCTTAAAGAGGGTTTTTGTGCTTTATTTCAGGATTTACTATGATACTCCTGTAGTAGCTTTACATAATTTGCAGCTCAAAAAGAATACCAATTTTTTTCTCCCTGGTGTTGAAGAGAATCCTTTTTACAGCCTCTGTCTGAAATGCTTTGTGTTAGCTACAATCTCTTTAAGACTGGCTGCTCCACAAAACCCTCTCTCTGATTTGGCAGACCTCTGCAGGCCTGTTTTGGGGCAGACTTATTGGCAGACCTTGATGTTTAAGACCCGCCCCTCTTATTGTCATGAACCAGGTAGGAGTTTCTTATGCAATGACCTCACTATTACAGCAAGTCTCATGATGGTTTCATATTTCTACAACATATAAATATGTAACAACTTGAAAGCTTGCACACTTTTAGCATAAGCATTCAGCATTGTTATTTCATATCCATGTGTAGATACCCCCTCTTTAACATCATCTTTTTCTGGATTCCTCATATTTTCTTTAACAGCATTTATTTTGATCTTAATTGCACATACAAGGAAATGCACTTTTGATCTGCTAAATTTTTTTAACTAATATTGTGTTATATTGCTCTCTAATACTCATCAGGATCCAGCTCTCCAAAAGACTCTTTACCACCACCAGTGTCTAGACTCCATCGGTGGGATTTTCATAATTCATCACATCATTGTTTCCCCTACACATTCATTCGCAACGTTCAATGGGGTCTAACCGCCAAAACTATAATTGTGGATCTGTAACATTAAATCTATTTATAATCTTTCTGAAGTCTAAGTCTCTCCTGATTGAATTGATATTAACTTGTATTTGGTATTTAGAATCTCCAGATAATGGATCCTCCTGGCTTTTGATGATCCTCTTACACTTCTTCTCATGTGTCCTCAGTCACATATCCCAAATGTCACAAACAAACTGTAAGAGTGTTACCGGAGATTCAGTGCACTGTGAAATTTCAATAATTCGGTGGTAAAACTCCATCTAAGTTGTTTGAAGTCATGATTTTTCTTGTTTTGCCGTTCTAACACATCTTAGTTTAACATTGATTGGGTTTTTTCATCATCGGTGAAGCTGAATGGTAAAGCTCGGTCACCTGTCATTAAAGGTTTTCTCCCTCCAGCTTCTAAGAGGAAACAGCCAAGTGATTGTTAAAATTGAAAGACCTGACAGAAATGCTTTCCACATATGGTCACTAAAACCTCACCAACGTTTAAGTTGGAGAATATCAGTTACAGATAGGGAAAATATGCATAGCTATCTGAAACATCTTAACCCCCCCCCCAATCTGATTCAGGCCCAAATTTCTGACGAGTCTAAAGACAGTTTTTGTGTGGTTTGGGGAATTTTGAGATTGCTTTTATATGCCCTCATCTGCATAAAAGAACATTGTCACTTCCTGCTATTAATTTTGAACTCAATCACTGACAAGGTGTCCTGTTGAGCAGGGGAACTCCAAAGACAGTCCAGCACACACTCAGCAGATTGTCATCAAGTCTTTTTGTGGGAAACCCACCAACCAGGAAGTGGACAGCACAACAAAATGGTGGTCATCAACTTGTAGGAAGTGGAGGACAAATGATGTAGCAAATATTCTACACTGCTCACGCTGGACTCAGACCAGATCTGAGTCCATTCTGTCTCTGTTAGCTTGCATTTTGACTGCATGCTCTTATTCATCAACTCATATCAGCCAAATAGCTTTTAGCCCCTTCGTAGACACATCATTGTTCTGGCTGAAACAGTCCGTCGTATTTGATCTTGTGGCACTGGTTTGTTGTTGGATCCCAACCAAGCAGAGCCAGTGTGACTTCATACATTGACTAATTGAAACCTACCAGATCCAGTGGGATCACATGGACCAGAGACAAATCTTATGTGGCATGTCTTCATTTTATTCTGTTTGTTTACCCTAAAGTCAGCTTTACTGCAAGAGAATCTGTAAGATGTCAAGGTCAGGATTGTGGTTTTTGGTGAAAGGAATGTGTCAATACCTGGTGTGCTTAGTGTCCTGCATCAGTTCACTCCGTATCAAATAAAAAAAAGAAACAGTCAAAGCTATCCCTGATTGTTGTTATCAGTGGGTCTCACAAATGTTCATATTTTCTTGAATTGATGTGTTTTTGACTATTGTGTGATATTACTTAAAAAGTCTTCTAGTGTAACTATGGGCAATGCAATCTTTGTGTTTATGTGTATTATTAGTATGAACACAAAAAACAAGGGGACACCAACAAAAAACTGATTAGTTGAACAACACAAGTGTTAAACATTGGATGAACAATGTTTTAGGCACATTGTTAATGGGGGCCACACTGACAAATCACACACTTACGTAAGTGCGCTCACATGAAATGCACTGCGTACACTCTAGACTCACTCGAACAGTACACAAAATCTCCCAGGGTGGTGCTGTCCCAAACCAAACACTACGGCTTTGCACTCACTAAATTACAATCACATTTTAGAACTATTCGTAGGCGTTCTTGTTATATTTGTTAATTGCAACCTTCAACCATCGTTTGATTTGTTACTGTCTCTCCCTTTATGTAGCAAATTTGGGGACTATTGATTACAAGAAGTGTCCAGAATTCCACTCTCAGCTTTTTGACCGTTTTCAGTGCGCCAACTGAGAAATCAAAGTACTCTGTGTCTGGCCATAGTTTCAGTGTGGACACACTTTTTCACTCAATATTGCAAGTTCAAGCGCAGACAGGGCATGAGTCTTGTTCGAGTTTCAATAAGTTAAAGCAGAGGGTCTCTACCATCTTTGAAGAATGCCAAAGAGTGCCCACCTTTAAATCAAGTCATGCCCTTAAATTGGTAAAACTTAGAAGTTTAATGCCATGTTATGAAAATATTTTAGCTCTTGTGGGGTGTGCTGATAGAGCAACTAGTTACAAAAAACATTTCTGAATCAGGCTGTAAACATGTTTCTTTTGCTGTTACCTTTTTGGATAGGTGTTAATGCTTGATGAACTGCATTTTTGTACCACTTGCTTATGGGTTACATGTTCTTAGCATTAGCTTGTTTGCCTTACCTAGTGTCCATGTTTGAACTTGTACCTTTAGCACTACAATGGCCAATATAATGTATGAATATCTTTGTGATGAAATTAAACACCTAAAGTTGTCCCAGAATTACACAATAAACAACACTCATGACTGTTCAAACTGACTCACACACAGTCTCTGCTCATAAAGCACAGCCATAAAATTATGCATATGTTTATATATAGCCCTGGTATCTGTGTAGATCAGCATGCATGCAAATAACACAACAGATGAAGTGTGATGTGCATGTGGTTTAAATAAACAGATAAAAATACAATGTGATGAAACTGTTGCCATGTTAAAAACCATTTTGGCACAGCTGAGTCACTCTCTGACACACTTATCTCTTCCACATCTTCTATCTTTTCTCTGTCTCTGTGAATACATTTTTCTTTTCTTTCTTTGCTGTCTCTATTTTTCTGCTTGACTTTGTCTATCTGTATCTGACTCCTGATAGTTTGTCTTTTTATCTCTCTCTGTTTAACCTTTTCTCTTCATATTTATCTATATTTCTGTTCTCTGGCGCAGACCTGCTCTCTATCTTTTTACCAGTTTTATCCTTCCAGATTTCATTTCTTCATTTCTTTATAACTTTGAAATAATCTTGATCTTCCTTTCATCAACCCAACATCTTCTGTCTTTGCCCCTTTTACATCTTGCTTCCTTGTTTCTTCATTCTCTTATATCTGTCCTTTTTGTCTTATACTAAATCAATATTTTACTCCTCTATTGGTTGAAGCTTGTTACTTGTTTTTCGATCCCCCCTCTCTCCTTTCTTTCTGTCTTTTTTCTAACCTTCACTCTACTTTTAATGTGATGACTTCACAGTTGGCAGTTGGTGTAATAACAACAACAAAACTGCAGTTAAAAGACAACTATAGATATGGTTATTAAACATTAATAGTTGTATATTTACCTGATTGGGTTGTGAAACTTTTAAGTGTAGCTCTGTCCCCAACAGGTCCTCACAGGACTAGCCAATCAGAATGAAGGGAGTTTGTGGAGCAGAGAACATTCAAGAGACAGCGGCTAATAAGAAATGTTTCAGACAGAGGCTGACTTAAGAGTTTTACTTAATACCATTGCAAGAAAAATATATATTGTGAGCTTCCAATGTGAAGTTGCAACTGGGGTACCAGAAGGACAGTATGAAACCTAAAAATATGCAGTGTGAAGTCATTATTGATAGCTTAGTAATAATCTTGATAACATGTAGTAGATGGGTTTTTGTAGCAAGTCAGAGTCCTTAAAAAACGTAAAAGTTACTTTAACTTATCCCTGCACATTATCATGTTGAAGCCAAGTGTGAAAGACATCTAAAAATCAGCCTTTCAAACTTTGGAAACCTCACAGGGTCATACTTCCTCTTCTCATTTTGATTATTTGTCTGATTCATAACAAACCAGCCTAGAGTCAGCATCATTCAAAGAAACCTACCTGTTTACTTTTTCCTTATTACTGGAACAGAAGGGTATGAAAGTGACTAAACATGTTTCGCATTTTGTTACTTGATCTTATCAAGCCGTGTCACAAACAGGAAACATTAAAGTGCACTCTGTAGAGATTTCTGCACCTTAAAAATGGGCAAGAGGATCACTCAGCAACTCTGATATTGTCCAACTAGAGAAATTTATTTTTTCCCCTCTTGTTGAAAGTGTTGCAGGACAATTTTTTCTTTGTGGAATTTAATCTCAAGGACGGTTTGACTGTGACTTTAAACCCTGTTTCCATGGTTATACATTCCACTTCCCAAAACGAGAGGTCATATCCCACTGGGTGATATCACTGGAGACTGTTTCCCCCACAGTGGCCCCTTCAGAGTGTCCGAACTGGAACAACCAGCCTGCATGAGGAAAATTAAAAAGTCAAGGCCTTCTTTTAAATAAAATGTTACGACTAAAATATCACAATGAAATTGAGCATGGAGATGTGTGTGTGCATTGTACATTGTCATGAGATTTGCTGAAATGTTAAGCTCATAGAATGAGCAACTACAAATTAATTAATGTCACTCTTGAGATGCAGACCTCAGACACAACAGTCTGCCCATAGCTCTGCCTTTGACAGACCAATCAGAGAGAATGGGGTTTGTGGGGCTGGGGGCGTTAAAGAGACAGAAGCGAAAAAGAGGGATTTTAGACAAATCTGCAATATGAGTTTCCTATAACAGCAGTATAAGACTTACAGAGATCCTTTGTAAATGTAAATCCTGCAAAGCTTATTTAGGGCTAATAGCTACTGAGTTAGAAAGTAAAGTTTGGGAAGTATAGTACATAAGACTTTGCACTAAATTCAGTTACAATCTGTAAAATAGGTGAAGAAAAATTGAGCACATGGTCAACGAAACACTCAGGGGTCAACATGTTTGGTTTGATTCAACATTTGGAGACAGCAAGTACATGGTCCACAATGCACCACAACAATTTACCTAGTAGATGTTCAGATTTGGAGTTCTTTTGAGTTACTTGCTGCCAAATCTATAAGTTTCTGTCTATTTTTAAAACTCTTCTTTGGTTTCATTTTTTTTCTTGGTATCATAGCTTAAAAAAAAAACATTTTTTCTCGGCCCTCTTTCACAAAGGCAGAGAACAATCCAGCACTCAATTCAAGACTTCAGTAAGGGAGCTTACTGTTTTTTCTTTTGTTTGTTACTTGAGGTTGGTAGATAAATCAGATATTTAGGTTTGCCAACAAAATCAATCCCACTGACTTTTAGTGCCAGCTGAGCCAAATAGCTTTCTCAGGTGGACAGGTGGACCAGTATTTGGCAAGTATCATTGTTTTTGAATACAACAAGCAATTCAATATAATGTATATTCTGTACATAAGGAAATTGAAAGCTATTTGTGTTGACATTATTGAACCCATAGAAATAGGCTTTTTTAAATTTCTATGATTTATTATGACTAAGTGTCTTGCTTATTGAATCACAGAACTTTATGTATATTTTGAGCAGATCAAGAAGGCAGACACTTAAACTTATGTGACAAAAAATAAGGTTATATTGGCCAGTTTTTCTTTTGGGATCCAGTGGGTTTGAGAACTTGTCATAACTGCACTTTTGGGAGCTCAAAAATGTATTTTTTAAGCACAGTTTGAAACACTTGGACTCTGTATTCTAGATAAACTTTTCATAATACTACAAATGTATTTACTATATACGTAGTGTGTTAGTCTGTATATTTCTGAAGGTTGATGTAGCTATGTGACTGCCCACTTTGTGTCGAACTCTGATTTATTTTGTGTTTTTTTCAAAGTCCCTAATTTCCATCCTTCTTCATCTCTACACACAGCAGACGATGCGTTTTGTATGTGACCGTGTACGTGTATGTGTGTGACTGCGTGTGTTGTAGGCCAATAGTCGCTCAGTTACACAACCGCTTTCAGTTTCCGAGCCCTGCCTGCCTGCTCGCTCGCTCGCTCGCTCGCTTGCCTGGTGGCTCCCCGCCCACCGCTGCTCTCTGCTGCCTGCCTGCTCGCCTGGCTGTTGGACGGACTGGGGCAGATCCGAGCCGACCAGTTCCGTGTTCTCTCCTCTCCCAGTAGGCTTCACGGAGCAGCCTGAACAAGAGGACCTGGCAGTGTCATGGTGGACACTCCTGTCCAGCAGCGGCACCCATAACTCCGGACACAGGGGGAAAGTGTGGCAGGAGGTGAGATATGTGTTATTATTTCTTATTGTTTCTGGCGAATTCATCAGCCGACGTCGGTCGCGTTACGTTACAGCCAAACTTTGACGCTGCTGGCTGGACCTCCTCTCACTACCCCTCCCTCCCCCGCTCTGGCTCTCTCTCCTGAAACGCAAAGTGCGTCGCCGTGCACTCTCACATGCGGGATTACGGTATGTTCACGCATATGGTAGCCCACATAACTCGCGAGGGGTGCGCTTCCCGTTCGTGTCGTTTAAAGGCCTTGACATGAAGCTCCGTAACTTTTACTGTCGATACGTGCTGCGTGCGCGTGTCTGCGCGTGTATCTGTGTGCAGATAGATGTGTTTACTGTAACGAGCAGCGAAATGCGCGTGTTCTCGCGCGCTTGGCGTACACAAACGTAGGTTCATGTATTAGGCTTTATATCAGCGCGTGTCACTGTAATGAGCATGTGTCGTCCATTGATGTTGTTTTGACACAGGTGACGTAGACCGTGACGCGCCTCACCGATGAGATAAGCGGATCCGCGTCGTGTAAAGAAATAGCTTGTGTGCGCGTGCGAGACTTTGTCTCATTGACGGACACTGGAGGGGATTTCTGAACTGCGCACTTAAGATTTTTCTAGCATAAAGCGACCTACGCTGAATGAAACAGGAGTCTACGTTGAAGTAAACACTGTTTCTTCTGTATGTGTGAGTTTCTGCAGCGAGTAAAGCTGCCTGAATCTTGCATGTGCCCACGACTGTTTGCACACCTGACGTCTACACAATGTCAATATGCAGTTTATGTGACGTCATATCAAAAAATAGATGGTAGGTGCACACGAAAGAAACGTCCCCATTATAACAAAATTGATATTGTTGAAAGCAGTCAGTTACATTTTAATTATAAGTGACAACTTTGCTATTTGTTTTTATTTTGTGACCCTCTAACTTTGTCCTAACTTCTTTTTATCAAAGATTTTGTTAGGTTTTTGTAACTTTTGTGCTCTTATCTTTGTAGGCATTGTATAAAGCAGGGAAAATCCTATTCCTTTCATTATCCCGTAGCATTTTATGTCAAAGTTAGAAACAAACACTGACAAGCAAACATTTCCTGCTTCTGAGTTGTCCTGAAACACTCATATATCATTGCATACCTCCTACCACTCTTAGTATGAGAATCTGAACATCATAGCAAGTTAAACCCCTTATAAACCACAATGACTTTCTCCCTTGTTGTTTTTTTTGTTTGTTTGTTTTTTTTGTTTTTGTTTTTTTTTTTTTTTTTTTTTTTTTTTTTTTTTTTTTTTTATATATATATATATATATATATATATATATATATATATATATATATATATATATATATATATATATATATAGATGCCAAATAAGGTAAATACACATTACTAGCTTGAAAAAATCCCTATCATACTTAAATTGTCAAACTGTTAGGAAACCAAGTAGCTAAAGCTAGCATGCTATCAAGCCATGACAAAACTGCTGTGTGTACAAAGACAATGAGTCAGAAATAAGAAAAGTGACTAATCCCACATCCAGAACGTCTCACTTGCCTCATTTACTGTAATATCAGTGCGGAAAATAAATACTTTCTACAACTGAAAAGTAAGATTTGGTTCCCGGAAAACACTTTATGGCTTATTATTGCTCACAAAGCTATATTTGGTGCAAGAACCAAAATTCATTCAGATCCATCAAAATTGGGATGGAATGGGGACAAGTTTGAGGGTTTGGCTATCTATAGAAATGTAATCCAGGGGTAGATAAATGTAGGTCAGAACTGCAACTATCCTCCTAGATGGATGTTCATGACACAATTATTAGTCATTATATTCAATGTAGACTATTAGAAAATACTTCAGAGCAAAACAGGTGTGAACCCTCAACAACTGGGAAGTACCTGAAAAGATGCAGGGATACACAAATTTTACAGCGTTTGAAGAAGTGAGATTCTTGTATGTGGGTCAACTTGATAACTGTGGGGCCTTGAACCTAATTTGGCTTCAGTGAGGATGCTCTTGTTTAGTCAACAAAATCATAAATTTTATACCATTAGTAATCCTATTATTGAAGGCCCGAATTGTCATGTCACATTGTCTAAGTTACAGTGAAGCAGCTGGAGATGTGGTTCCAGTTAATGGCACTGTAGCAATGCCACCTCATAGTGCAGAGCAGTATTGAGGTATTGAATCATGAAACTGGAAATATAAAGTTGTGTGTAGGCTAAACCAGAGCAGTGTAGAAGCAGCACAGTCATGTGGACAATAACCTGCTAAGAGGACTGAACTGGTACTGCTAACTACGCTTTCACCATCCACACTTTGCAAAGCAATATGACTGTTAATTCTCAAACTATGTGACTTTGTGTTCAACAGTGTCATATAAATATACCCCAGTTTTGTCCATTAGATGTTTTCCTACCTTTGGAGTTGTATGTTGTGTTTAAAGGTCATCAATAAGCCCACGGTGATCTATCAGCAAAAAGTGGAGCAGAGGTTCCTGCGTATTTGTTGGCCAGTTACACATGCACAGTGCACTGCAAAGATGGTAAACACAAAGACAGACTAACTCTTACTGTGTAAAAAACATAACCACACTCTGAAATACCAACACTTGTTTTTTTCATATGAAAATGGGAAAACTTATGAAATGCAAAACATTTTTGCTGCAAATGAAAGAAGGACAGAGATCAAATGTACATCTATGTATTAGGACCACATGAAGAAATAAAAGAAAAAACGCTCAAGGGTAAAAACTTGAAATCTGCAGGTTTATAAAGTCTCAAATGTATGACAAACTTGCAGAAATGTGACTCTGTAATCCTCAAATTTAAAAAAGAAAACTTGTAAATTTTTGAGTTTTTAAACTCACATGTGACTTCATTAACTTGCAGATTTGCAACTTTAAACTTGCAAAAGTATATGTGTAAACTCACAAAATGACAATTTTACTAAGAAAATACGTTTTTATGTATTTTTTTTATTTCAAGTTTATAAAGTCACAAATATGCAAATTTGTGAAGTCGCAGAAGTGCAACTTTAAACCTGTAGATAGTGGACTTTAAAACCTGTTTTGTTTTTTGTTTTTTTCTTCAAGTTTTCCTTTTACACCGTCGAACAAATGAATCCAAATGTGTTTATTAATATATTGTTTTTATTGCTAACTTATCTCAGATGTGGATAATGCAGTATAACATGTTGGAGGAGGGGTTTGTGCTTTTCTGTAGGCTAAAAATAAAATGATTTTTCTCCCACCGGTGTCTTTAGAAAACTCTTATTTCAGCCCATATCTGAAGTGTTTCGTTTTAGCTGCTGTCTATTTAGGATTCCCCACTCCACAAACCCCCTCCCCCCCGATTGGTCAGCCATATGAAGGACTGTCAGGGCAGACCTATGGGGAGACCTTGGTGTTAAAGGTCCTCATCTCCATCATGTCACTAACCAGTTTGGAGGTCCTTGTGCAATGACCTCATCACTTCAGTCTCTTGAAGATCTCATGACAGTAGCTTGATAATTTTTGGAATGAAATATTTTGGGCAGTTTACGGACAGATTCAGGGATTTCAACAACATATGAACATGGGACACTTTGAAAATGCATATGGATGTCCAGCATTTTGTAATTGTAATGTGTTACCATCAAATCTTTGCAATACTTTCTCTGACCATAACACAGTCCTAATGAAACTTTTTTTTTTTTTTTTTTCCTCAGGTAACCCCAGTTTGGTCTTTAGCGATCATCTGACACCCCACTGTCACAGGTGGCCAGCAACAGAATGAAGATGCCATCAGCAGCACTAAAACGATGTATGGACAAATTGAAATGAGGTCACCAAGGAAACGTCCTTGGCTTATCTCACATCAGTTGACCTTTAACCTCACCCTCATGGATTAAAAAACAGCACTGTGACTGAGACAGGGAGGAGAGTTTCACACCAACACTCGACAAGCTTGTTTTCTCTGGATCAGGAGGAACTGACTGGATGAACTGGTTCTCTTCTTCGTTTTAGTAGTAGAACCATTTTCGATGACTGTGGATTAAGATTGAAGAGAGAAATGTTCCACAAGTAAAAGTGACATCAAAACAAAAGAAGAATGGAGAAGGATTTCACACAGGAGCATTTCTCTTCTCTCTCATGAACTGTGATTGTTGAATGCATACATCATCCTGGACTGGCCTTAGCCAATGTTTGTAACTAAAAACTCATCCTGAAAGAAAACTTAACCAAGCTGTAACAGGCAACTTGAGCCAGTGACTGCAATTTTATCTGCTCTTCATTGTCATGAATGGATGTCCAACTCTTCTAAGACAAGGGGGTGGCATTTGTTTCAGCTTTAAAACACAAATCTGACTCTGGCTCTGTATCTTGCTGCAACATAACTCAAAACATGGCTGCTACAGGAAGGAGGTACATGGTGAAAGACTTTAACCATTTCATCACCTGTTACCTGTGTAGAGGATACTTGATCAAACCGACCACAGTCACCGAGTGCCTGCACACCTGTGAGTGAAACTGACACATGCACACACATCTCTCTGTTTCTCAAGTTGACAGTACACTGCTCACATTTGGCAAAGTACAAGCTAATTGCAGATGTTCATCAAGATGATTCAAACCAGCTATGAGGAGTTTCTGGAAAGCAAGCATTAGTGCAAGCAATTAAGACTCCACTTCCCCTAAGCCTTTGCTTCCCACTGTTGTGATAAGCCAAGGCATGTGTTAGTTTCAGTTTTGATTTGTTTTGGAAAAATGGATGTAGAACTGACCTCTTGGAAATAGCTTTTAGATGTAATTTATTTTGGTGCTGATAATCTCATTTTAAATTGACATCAGTCTTAAATCTAGAGACTTTTTCAAGATCACTTAAAAAGTCCTCACAGTCCTTTTTAAGTATGCTCGGAAATTAAAAATTCATCAGTGTCTTTGCTTAAGCACATGCTCATCTAGTCCTGTTACCTAGTTGGTAAATCTGAGAGACTTAATTTGTTATCCAATCTAATTTTAATTGTTAAGCACTTTAAAAAAAACACATACAACCATTGTTCAAGGCACTGTACAGGTAAAAAATATGTATAAATATGTAAAACATGTTGCGGATCAGATGAGATAAAGGAACACTACATGTAAACATACAGATTAAAATTTAAGACAAGAGTAAAATGAAAAAGGTATACAAGTGAGTAAATACAATGTAATTGATGACTACTCTGAGTCAAAGGCCAGGAAAAAAAGATGAGACTTGAGAGGGGATTTAAAAAACAAGAAGTGAAGAGGTCTGTTTAACACGCTGTGGTAAATTGTTCAACAACAGCAAACACACGGTCCCCTCTGAGTTTCAGCCTGGTCCCAGACACCTTTAGGATCAGTTGATCTGCTCACCTGAGAGAGCAGGTGTGTTTTTAATTGTTCGAATTCAAAATGTTCAGAGTCATCCAGGCCTGTATGTCACCAGCACACTCAAACAGCAGTCCAGAAGAGCACACATTATTCTTTTTAAGAGGCACATAAATTTGACTGTTGTCTGCTTAACGGAGGAATGCAATGCCATGTCTCATAAGTATTGATCCTCGCGGGGAGCATAGGGGGAGAAGAGGATGTGGGGAAAATGGTAAATAATATGGCAACTCGTGCAACTCAAAAATACTAAATACATTATTTTGTTAATTAGAAATGAACGTATGAGAAGATGAGTGAGATTTACACAAAAGGCTCCTGTTGAAAGTTTGAACATAGGGCTGTGAAGGCTATACATCATAGTGAATACACAGCTGGATAACACAGAAGAAAATGTGTTATGTATGTTTGTAGGTTAAGTATCAGATGTGAAAAAATTAATATGCTTCAGCTGGATATACGTGTCTCACACTTGTGTGTTTTGTAGTTCTGATTTACTTGAATGCTGTTTCATTATTATTTTATTATCACCGTGGGTCTTTTGCCTGTTGTATAATAAAATTCAGCTGGCAGCTCCAGATCCTCATCTATAACTTACTGTGAAGGAAAAAAGGAACAATGTTTATGTTTATTCTGGTATCTCAATGAATAACTTCCATTACAGATGCTGATTTAACCCTAATGAAAATTGCAATGTTGCTTCTTCTTCAGTTTGTAAGAGCTGCATCGTGCAGCACTTTGAGGACAGCAACGACTGTCCCAAATGTGGCATCCAGGTCCATGAGACCAACCCACTGGAGATGCTCAGGTAGGACACTCTCTCCAACTTTACAGTTCATTTGTTTGATATTTATGTTTGTTAGTCCCACTTCAGATCTTCTAATTTTATATCTTCCCAATTTCTCACATGATGTTTCTGAATCACACTCTCTGATTCCTCCCTTTAATTAATTCCTGTCACCTTCTTTAAACACTTCACATATTTATTATCCTTCTCTCTCCCCATGTCTACATCTTACACATCTTACACATCTCTCTCTCTCTCTCTCTCTCTCTCTCTCTCTCTCTCTCTCTCTCTCTCTCTCTCTCTCTCTCTCATTCTGTATCCTCAGGTTGGACAACACCCTGGAGGAGATCATTTTCAAGCTGGTGCCTGGCCTCAGAGAAAGTGAGTTACCAGATGGTTTCATCAATCTGTCTCATCAGTTTACAGTCAGAGTTTAATTATGTGACTGTTCGTGAAACCACTTCAGCTCTCCAATCACTTACAAAAAGACATACAAAGGATTTATGAATTTCCACACACAGGATAGTTTGCAGTTTTTACTCATGTGGAAAAGCTATTACTCATTGTAAAATAAAGGAAAAAAGTGATATGTATTTATCAGATGAGCCTGCTGGTTTAGGGCCCTGACAGACCAAACGGATACTAACATCAGGCAGTTGGTTAGCAGCTGTCCAGTGTTTGTGTTGTGTCCTGCACTTTTGGCACTAGCTGGTCCTTGTCTCTGCTTCTGGACTGATTAAGCATGTTGAATCTACAGGGAGGGAAAGAAATCTCTTGTTGGCTTGCAAGCTAAGCATGTCAATGCTTGAGATGAGAAACTGTAGCCAGGAGTCAAGCCAACGACTGCTTCTGTCTTCGAGAGGCACAACACAAAGGGATGCGTGTTCCAGTGGAAATCATTCCCCTTTGACTCAGTTAGAAGAGGACACTTTATAACTTGTCTGAGTGATGTGCTTGACATGAATAGGAAAACTTTGCTTTATTCTCAAAAGTTTGTACATCTGTGATCATAGGTCTTCTGATGAGACTCCTGACATTCGTCCATTTCTAACCTCTAACTAAAAGCAGGCCCACAAGGATGGATGCTTTTTGATTCTAAGAGATGTGGAAAAAATGAGACTCCACACATGAAGACAAATCCTGATTAATTGACACAACGGGCTCCTGAGCAGAGCAGGGATGAGGAAATTATACAGACAAGACTTGTGTTTGGGGCCCACCCCTCCAATTTGTCAACCAGTTAGGATATACGCATATGATGATGACCATAGACTATATAGAATGGACAGTGGGCTCCACCTTTTACCATTGCACGGAGACCATAGAGAATCTGAGTGGAGTCAGGTGACAGAGAATGTTTTTGTTTTTCCTTTCAAAAGTCTAATCTCTTCTTGGCTCTCTGTCCTGAAGTATCTTACTATTCCCGCAAAAAAAACTACACAAGAACAGCCGCTGTCAATCATCGTAAACAGGACCAAAAACCCACTTCTAATGTCTAATAACTAATGAAAAACCAACTTCTCAGAAAAAAGAGGCATTACACACAATACAGTCACATAATATCTTCACATCACCACAACAAACAGATACAGGAAACATTTTTATGAGGTGTATTGATTTTTTAAAGTTTACCACCTATACTAAATAAACATGTAGCATACCAGATATTGAGCAGAGCGTGGTCCTGTGGCTCTACGTTGATCTCACCATAAAATGGAAGAGAGCAATACTCTCAGAGAGGATGAAGATGAAGAGTTTTCAAACAAGATGATAAATGACCTCTGTGTAGCCCAGATGATAAGAGGTTACGTAAACAAATTTGACTAAAAGTGGAGCCATAATTTGATGACTATAATTTAACCTCAACTGGCAGAGAAGAACAGAAATAGAAAAAAAACATAGTAAAGAGGGCCTTGTGTTTTAAATTCAAGTGGCTAAATGATCAGCCTCACATGAATTCTGTCTCTATTTTTGACAAGCAAGCAGTTCCCCTCTCATTTTATGTCCATAAAGAGGATCATTTACTGTATGAAAATTAGGATGGCCAGTGACCATCTTCACCTCACCTGAGATGCATACATTTCATTTTACCGGTGGCTAATTAGGGGCTTAAGCATTTAATCATTTGAATCTCATGACCATATTCCCAATCTCTGTTCGTCAACCATGTCTTTTCTCCCTGCAACTGTTCTACCCAGCTAAGACAAAAAGTATCTGAAAAGGAAAAGAAAGCACGGTGCATGTGTATGTTTGTGAATAAAACTGTTTGACTGAAAAGATTCTTAGTTCATATCAACAAATTTACCATCAGGCCTGGACTGATAGGAGATTAATGGTTTGGTTGCCTTCAGCAAGTTTTGCTTTGTGTCCATGGCGCTTGTCAACACTGTTTTCTTCTTAACTGTTTTTTCTTGCAAACCAGAGGAAGAACAGCAGGAACTGGACTTCTGGAAGAAAAACCAGCCCAAAGCAAACGGCCAAGGCAAGCTGTTTGATATCCAGATTGTGTGAATGACTCAGCAAATCAGAAATATATTTCATAGTATTTTGGATAATTTGCTAACAGTCTGCATAGAGGCACTTTGTCTTTTGCTGTCACAACAGAATGCACTGCAGCTGATTGAAGTAACTTGTATAAAAGTGACTTCTGTGTAACCTGTAAATCATCTGGGGGCTGGAGAGCTGATGTGATCATACTCTTACATTCAGCTGAGCTTTAGTGTTGATTTTTGCTTTTCCAATTCTGTCTTGTGTCTCTGATTATCTGTTTATTTGAATCTGGGTAAGGGAATTTCCTGCTTAAACATCACACACCTTGCACCAATGGTGAAAGAAGTATAGTAGTGCACTCTGAAGGTGTTATTACTCAATGTTATCATTTATCATCACTCAGTTAGGCTGATGTTATCGAAAGGATTGAATACTATTCATCTGTTTTGAGAGACAGTAAAAGCCTGTGTTTTTTCCACACCTGTCATTCATGCTAAATGTCAAGCTCAGAGTTTTGACAAAGCAGTGACATTACTCATTGTGTGCCATGTGTTTGAACAGCAGATAACTTGATGTGTCAAAGGCTCGGGTTGCCAGGTGTTGGAGATGGTGATGGTGACGGTGGTGGTGATGATGAAGATGGTGGTAATGAAGACTACCACAGAAGTGACCCCCAGATAGCTATCTGTCTGGACTGCCTTCACAACACAGGACAGTCAGGAGAGAGCACTGTCTCGGTATGTTTTATGAGAGTGCAGCAGTGAAAAATTTCTTAAATCATTCTTGACCACATAAGCCCTTTGCATGAATATTTTTAATTTTCCTTTTTTTTCTGCTAAATTATGCTCATTTTTAATGGCTACTGGATTGATATATCTTCCCAGTATGCTTTATAGTTAGTATTTTGGGGTTTTTTTGTAATTTTTGGAAGGGTTCATTTGATTTTTGGACTTCAGTGAAAACCCTATGGTCAGTTTTCCAGCTATCGCTCTCATGAAGACAGTCTGTGATGCAATTTGTCTCTTGTCCAATTAGGACTTAATGAAGAGGTTCATCCGCTGCTCCAGTAGAGTCACCGTGGGAACAATTAAGAAGTTTCTCAGTCTTAAACTAAAGCTGCCAAGCTCCTACGAGGTAAGGATCATCCCTGCAGTTTGAAAAAGTATTCAAAAAAAAATTCTTACGAGTAAATTGCAAAAAAATAAATAGTCATAGCTTCAAGGGATAACACCTTTAAGAAATGATTATTCTTTTACTTGGCCAGTCTAAAGCAAATTCAAGACCCTGCATGCCTGCATATTCTGAATTTATTCATAAGAGGCAGAAAAACTCAGATTAAACTTAGTTTTTGCATAACAATGGAAAAAATACAACTGTTTCTTAAGGCTCAGACAACACACATTTAAAACTTCGCAAAAAAAGGACAACTGGGGTCCTGCAAGTCAAGAGGATGAAACAGACAAAAACTGATACTGATGCAATGAAATTGGTTTATAAGGAAGGATTACAGGCACAGCTTACAAATGGACAGGACCAGACTTCATGGCTGTGTCACCAAAATCATTGCTTCCCAACAATTCCTCACAAACCTGAAAACACGGTTTTAAATGTTAATAACAGATAAATAAATGTTTAGAAAGAAAACAATACCTGTCACATTTTAGCGGAAAACTCTATCAAGTATTTTTCATCTGTTTATGAAGAAGCCTGTTTGATACTTATAACCTAGACAATTTCTATATCATTACCTCCAAACACAGTCATAAAATGTGAGACAAGAAGATTTGAAACACACAGCCAAAACAGTCTGTGCTTACATTTTCTACAGCAAATATTAGCTCTACGTGATATATATCACAGCCAAAAGAAGGGAGATTAATGCATTTTGTCAGAAAACACCGTTTGCAGGACCAGAGAAGCAAAAGGATGTCAGGAACTGGCTTGACCGCAAAGCAACACGAACTAATCATTTCTTTCAGTAGCTAAAAATAAATCAAACAAATATATAACCAGTCCAACAAGTTACACTCATAGCAGTCTGATATATTGTATGTCAAAACGCAAAAGCAAATGACAGTGACTCAAACACCGGTCAGTCTTTCTGAAGCCAGGTGCTCATTAATATCCCATTCACAAATTAAATTCATCACACAGCGAAAGTTCTATGCAACTTTTTGTGTTAGATCTATCACACACACTCACTCACCCACTCATTCACTCACTCACTCAGTGTTTCACACATGTTGTGCAGCCTCCCACTCATCTCCACAGTGAACTTCCCCTTTTCTCTCAGTGTGTGAATGAGGACTGACATTTTTTTTTCATTTCAATGACCTTCAATAACCTAATCTTTTTTGTCTCTACTCTTCTCGTTTAAAGTGTCTTTCTGTTGCTTTTTTCTCTCTTTTTTTGGCTGTGTCTAGCTGGATGTGCTGTGTAACGGAGAGATCATGGGCAGAGATCACACTCTGGAGTTTATCTACATGACCCGATGGAGGCTACATGGAGAGAATGTAAGGCTGTCACCTCCACTTCCTCCTTGTGTGTGTGTGTGTGTGTGTGTGTGTGTGTGTGTGTGTGTGTGTGTGTGTGTGTGTGTGTGTGTGTGTGTGTGTGTGTGTGTGTGTGTGTTGGTATGCTCATATGTAGATGCACCAGCACAGGAAACAATTTCTGTTTGTGTTGTGTGATTTTTTTCACACTTTTGGTCCTTAAATCCTTGAATATGAATCAGTATTTTTTAAATCAACCTGCTCATAAATTTTGTTAACTACATGTAAAAAGAGAATTTTTTTTTACAACTCAATCAGTCATATGAGTTGTGACATTTTCAGCACAAGTTTAAGTGAATGTATCAAGTGATGTCCCTTTGTTGACAGATTGTTTTTCACAGTCTAATCCACTACCACACATTATCATACCATCAGTGGAAGCACATTTTACTCAACATTTCAAAGCAGAGTGGTACTGTGGCATGACCTTTAACCACACACAGTATGTTCTTAAGTCATAACAGCAGTGTTGTTGAGATGCAGAGCTTCAGCCGCACGTCTTGCTCAGTGTGACAATAAAACCAGATTGATGTCACTGTTGACTTTGTTTGTGCAGCTCTACATGAGAAATTGAACTGCCCTTCGGTCTGTGTGCACATTCACACCAGCTTTGTTAGGAATACAAGCTTTAACTTTAACTCTGAACAAAAACATCATCCTTACAGTCATGCTGAAATAGTGTCCTCACATTCAAAAAATGCTACTTAAAGAGACCGACGACATAAATCTGTTCTCACAACTACATAAAAAGTGTGAATGCACAAAGAGAGCACCTGAAGTTGTCTTTGAGGTCAGTGTATGCTTTGCGTTTCATTCCTGTGCATGTTGACTGAAACTGTTTGTCCAACATTTGTCCAAGTGTCTTAGCGCAGTTATTCTTTTGAACTGTGTACAAGTAAAAGGTCTTGTCCCGAAGTGGACGGTGACTGAAGCGTGTAGACAGCTGGCACCACAGGAGGTAACAGTTACCAGGTCAGAGGAGCAGAAGGGGAAAGGAGGTGGTGAGGCTAGAGAAGAGCAGGGACATGGAGGCGTAATGAAATGAGACACTTATAAAGTGTGTAGTTTTTCCTCTCCAGCTGTGTTCACATGTCCTTGAAAGGGGATAGCATTAATAAGAAGAGCATTTTTTGTCCTCTGTTCAAAGCTAGAATTTTCTACTGAGATTGCAAGTTCATGAACGTAAACTGCATGTGTTAGAGGGTTACAACTCCTTATATACTTACATTGCCAGATAACCAAAAAACAATCGTACATTTGTAATTCAAGCTACAGTTCATTTGCTTTAGCTTGGGAGTTGATTAACACTGGCCACACTGAAAGATTAAAACCCTAATTTTGGGACAGATAAAGAACCCCTAATCATCAAAGGGTATCACAAATAATTCTTTATTTACTCTATCCTCCAGTGTGGGATTTCAGTATAACTATTTTTATGCTCCTGACCAAGTCAAAGCTTTCCTGACCTGGTATTGTATGTATCAAACATGACAGCAGACATAAACCCAACTGTACCTTAAGGCTTTTTTTTGTTTGTCGCTGCCAATTAGAGCACATGCTGTAACAGCCAGTCATTGACACAGATCATCTGAGATGTTTATCTTCCAAAGGCACATTTTACAAAGGGGTTTTGTGAGTTCAAAGTGTTTGTGAATTTACTACCAAAAAGCTTTACATAATTGAGTTGTACAGGGCGTAGGTTATTCAGAGAAGTGTGCTGTTTAGTGTCAGCCAGAAATGTCCTTGAGTGTGTTTTTAAATGGGTTAAAATCTGAAAAGTGGAGCCAGTTTTTGTTATCTAAACCCCAATCCCACTATGAAGAAGGTAATGCCTGCTAATGCAAAGTGTTTCTTAACACAAACAGTTGTGCTCATGAGTTTACGTACCACGGCAGAATTTGTGATATCTTGGCCATTTTTCAGAGAATATGAATGATAACAAAAACTTTTCTTTCACACATGGTTAGTGGATTGGTGAAGTCATTCATTAACAAACCCCTGTGTTGCTTTATAGCTAAGTCATGGTAATCAGGTGAACATATACAGCCACACAAAAGAAGACGTCGTTTGAATGGTATTTTGTGTGTTCCTCTTGTTATTTAGAAACTGATGCCCACCTTATGTGGTTGTACTTTTACATGAAAAAGTACAGTCTTAATTCTACTCAATATTCTCACATTATCCCTCAGGTTTAATAAAAGACTTCACAATGAATCCACTTGATTCAATAACCATCAACAGGCAACCACCGAACAGCTGTCTACTCCGTTAAATGATCCATAAATGTTTCTTATAGCACACTGCTGTGCTTCTATTGATCCCCATCATCATTTTGATGGATTTGAGCTTGCCCTTTTTGCACTGTGAGTTAGGCCTATTGTAAAGTCTTTGATTTATAGTAACTAGTGCAGCCTGCTTGAGTATCGGCCTGGAAATAGACAGAAAAACAACACAGGGGGAACCTTTCAAAATAAAAACAGTAAAATGCGGGCCATCTCTTATTGCTATAATAATGCGAGTTTCCAGAACTAAAGGTATAAGAACAGTAAAAGAAACGGTGTGTGTGCAAGTATGTGTGTACGTATATCACCTTCACTTCGGGTAATTGCTCCAAACTGGAAACCACTCAAAAGCATCAAGTTGTTTTTCATTTCAAGATCCCTCAATCTGAAAACTGTCTTTCTACTGCTTTTTCAACCTCTTTGCTCCCATGTGCTGAAACAACAAGCAAAGTCTGTGCAAAAGCAGTGATAGTCAGAATTATTTACGTCCTGCAGGGTGACTCATCAGGACATACACCAAGAAATTATTTCTGAATCCTGTTTGAGTCCTCTTTGGGATGAGGTCAGGAGAAGAGTGATGAAGAGGGCAAGTGAGACAGAAACAGAGGCAGAGAGTCAAAAATTGAGACAGGAGGGGATGGCAGTGTGGATGTCTGTCATTCATCAGTCTCATTTGTCAGTCTACTCCAAAGTTTAGCTTCATTCAGAGCCTCTGACAGGAAACTGTCTTCTGATTTGAAAGCATGACACCTAAATTACATCAAGCCAAAACTGTTTTGAGGCTTGAATGTGTAATGAGCACACTCAGAGGACTTTTGTTTCTGACTGACAGTTAATTATATCATTCAGTAGTTCAAACATTAGCTCACTCAGTTCGATTTTATTTACACGGACTGTTACTCATCTGCATTTGAGATATTGACAAGAAATGACAAACATTTTCTCATTTGTCTCAGCAGACCCATCTGTCTGCTAAGTAAACATGTTATCATTATTACATTGTTTTCCTCCTGCCATCACATAGAAATTGGAGATGAAATAGCACAAAAGCATATTCTGTTAGATTACATGAATAACAATTTATGAGAAAATTTGAAGTTTCTAAACCCAGTCACTGGTTCAAACCAGTAACTTACATTCAAGAGTTTATTATCAGTTGCTTGAGATTTCAATGTGAAGAGATTCTCTTTCATTTTGAAATCTTTATTTTGTGCATAGTTGAAATTAGGAGGAGATTATGAAGTTATTCTCTGGCTTAAAGACAGAAAAGCTAAGTTGCCAATATTTATATTTAAATCCCCCTGTAAGTGAGAGGCTGTGGATTCAGCTCATGAACCAAAATACAACAGTAACAACAACAGCAACAGCAACTAAAATGCAGTGAATCCCTGTCATGTTAGTGTTTCAGTGGGAAGATGTTGATTATAACAGACCCACACTTACTTCAAATTGTCGTGAATCTAGTTTGGAAACTCGCGATGGAAGACAAACCATAACTAATTTGATGATTGACTTAGCTTTTGTTTCACCTTGAAACTGAGTCAAGAATATTGTTAAAGACAAGAGATAACCAAGAGATAACTTTCCCAGTTTGTTATGGAATCAGTAAGAATATCCGTGGTCCCCAGGGAATGAAAAGTCTACAAATTAAGCATTTCATAAAACTTGTGTAACTGTAGAAACCAATTATTTTGATTATGAACAATTTACAAAAAACTCATGAAAACTATCTATCACGTGTTGTTAAACGATCCATTTTTCCTGTCAGACCAGTTCTGGGGCCAAATCCCTTCAGATTCTCTGACAGCTTCCTGAAAACAGAAAAAATAGTAGGTGCGGTGTATTTGAAGTGTCTGAGGGGGTACAATGTTTCCCAATATTGTCTGAACAGAAGACACAGAGATACAATGAGTGTCTGGTTAGGTTGGGTTTACTGTAGTTTTTCTTTTTTTTTCTTCAGACATGATGCAGCAAAATGCAGAAAGCTGGAGCAGATGACAGCAGCTGTACTCTGCTGCACCAGCAGCCTCAAGCTGACATAAATAGGAGACAAGACTCAAAATCAGGAGACACACTTCTTACTTTGCAGTTACTTTGACACACTCACCTTTTTCTGTCTGAAACTTCCATGAAAAGGGCAGCTTATGTAACCATGCAGCTAAAGGGGGCAAAACGAATGAGTTGACATTTATATTATTTAACCTCACTGATGGATGACTGACTGAATGAGAATAACGGCATCAAAACCACACAGCCGCAAGAGTCCAACGATCCAAGGCGTCTGTAAGAAGTGACTGTTGACTTGTAAAAAGCTAAGTTTACTTTTCCTAGCATTCAGAAGCCACATAGCAGATGGCGACGCCAACAAAGAAATTACCTTTTTTGTTTTACTACTGCAGATTGTTTGGTGTCTAACTCAGAATTCAGTGACACCCATTCTTTGTGGTGCCCAAAAGCAAGAACAAGAAGAAGAAAGTGCAGCATTGTTTCTAAAACTTAACAAATTTGAATTTATGAAATTCTTTCAATCTTCTTGGCTCATTTGGATAATGACTGAGTCCCATGAACTTTGGAGGTCCAATTCTTCTTGTTGTGCCATCAAAGAGCTGATTTTTTGCTAGGTCCTTAAGATTTACGTTGTTGGCTGATGAATGACCTGTATATTTATTGTATATATAAAAATATTTATATTCAACATGTTAAAACAACGATTGACATCTTGGAACCATTTCATTTTATGAAACTAACTTGTTGAGTTCTCAACTGTTTGACATAAAGACTTTGATTTCAAACCATTGGTACATACCAAAAAATATGTTTTTGCTTGGATGGAGAATGAACTTTTCAGCAGCATTTCAACAGAGTGAGCTTACATCCAGCTTCCATCAAGTTTTTCATTTACATTTCTTCTGTATCTGACCCTTGTCCTCCATCCCTGAAGAGCAGAGCTCGGTTGATTCCTGAAACAGTTTTATGTCACTTCTCCAACCAGATTCAGAGAAACTTCAATATGAATTTGGGCTGGGACAGAGTCATTCAGGCTATTTTATTCTATCACAAAGAAAAGAAAGACAGGGAGCATTAAGGCTTCAACAAATAAGTTTGGATGTCAAAAAAAGCTGGTATCAGATGGCTGTAAATCTAACTACTGGGAACACAGCCTTGATTCCTTCTCTCCTACTCACTTGCTGCCTCTGTAACACAAAAATCACAAATGTGATACTTGATGAATCAAGTCCTCTCAGCTTCATTGAAATAAATTTCATGATCTTTCGGCCTGAATTGTTGGGTAGTTTTGACCATTTAAGGGTCTGTAGTGTAATTCAAGGGCATGAGAGTGAGCACTGCATGAGTCAGTGAGGTTAGACAAGAACTTGGAGTGAAGGTTTTGGAGGTTTACAGGTTTGTTTCTCAGATTTCGTGTGTAGGTATGCATATTTGTGTTAGTGTGCCTGAGTAACCTTGTGCTGGTGAAGTGAGGGTTAAAAATGTGGAAAATCCTGCACACAGGAGTTTCTAGCTTCAATGATTCAGTTTTAATCAAAGGCTTCCTCTCAGTGTTGCTGCAGTGGCAGAAGTGGTGTGTTTGTCCTCTGAAGTGTGTTTATGTTTACAGTGCGTTGACCAAAAGATTGATTTCTTCTTTCTGAACTCCCTCTCTCTCCTTCGCTCTCTCTTTCTCTCTCCCCCTCTCTCTCTCTTTTATGTGTCTCCCTCAGACTTATCCCATGGTTCTTGAGTACCGGCCACGAATCGACTTTGGCTGAACCACAGATGCAAGAAGACCGCACACACATTCACACACTTGCACGTACACACATACACAAACACGCTCATGCAGATATCTGAGCATGGACACAGCTGCAAGTAAACAAACAATACCTACACATAAACACAAACCCTTACATACATGTGCCCAAAACATGCAGAGAAAGAGATTTACATGTATTTTTGTACAGCCAATGATGAAGTGCTTATGTTGGTAAAGAGGTTTTATGCTACATAGAATAATATATGCTATAATATATATATACATGATATTTTTAAATGTATGTCCCTGTGCCTAAAAACCTGTTGAGATCAGAAATTAAGTATGAGCATATCTTCACTTTGCCTGTCTAACTCTGTAGATTAAATGTTGATTTTCTACTGTTCATGGTTGTTCAGTTTCATTTCACCACACAGATTCTCGCTGTCTGGGTATGAGCATTACAAAATCAACACTTGGCATGAACTAAGTTTGTTGAAGATCCAGGAGTGTTGCAGGTGAGTCACCTAAACCTGAGTCCCAGTCAAGTCTCCAGTCCTCAGAGAGAAGTTATTAAAGAAGAATCTGAATGAAGTCTAAGCCCAGCAGTAAAGCTACAGCACTGTGCATCTTGCATATATTTTCACCCCTTTCTCGTCAACTCTGCCACAGTGAGATCTCTGCACGTCAGATGAAGCCAAACACAGCTGCAGGCCATCCGCTACAACCTACAGTAAAACACAAATTAACTAGATATTTTGGACTGAGTTTAAGGCTAGCAGCTAGCTGGTAGTATTGATGTTTTTAATAGTCCGAGCAATCTCACCTAATTTTTCCCCGGAAAATGTTTGCTAAAATTTCAGCTTATTCCCTTAGATGTCACTTACTTCCAACCAGCTGCACATGACCTTGCATGTGCAAATTTACTCAGGTGCCAGCCATGCCTGGCTTTTTGTTTTCGTGGTCAATGTATCAAATGTAAAAAATCTTAAATATCTAACCAGTTTTAAAAGATTTTTCAGTGTCAGCACAGGAAAATGAACTTCACATAAATAGATGTCAATGACCATATTTTAACTCATGCATGAAAATGCAGTGAGAATGAGAATGACCAAATCCAGGGGCCTGTTTGGATGTGTTAATCCCAGTATTAACACACCCAGGATCCGTCACTGTTCCCTGAATTGACTCAACAAAACGTTCGCAATCCCAACAAATGATACTACAAAACTAGATATGAACTTGGTAAATTAATCCAGGATTTTACCATATTGATCAGTGCATGCTCACATAAAAAGAGTTGTGTTTGTGGTGTCTAACCAATCTCAAACACAGAAAAACCCTACAGAGCAGCCTACTTTACCATGGGGGAGCAGACAACTATTCTCCAGGCCAAAAATGACACTGTTGCTGCAGCAGGAGTCAGGAAGGAATGCTGGCAGAAAAATGCAGACTCTGTTAATGTGCAAATTTGTGGTACTATACAAATTAATTCATGGGACATTCTGATCAGTGAGTTCCACTTTATAAAAAAACAGATGTTTGGGGCAGGGCTCTTCTTCAGTGCTTTTCCATTAGTTTAGATTTTCTATCTGAGTTTTTGAGGCTCAGCTCCCCATGTGAGCGTGTTTTGTGCAGGGATATTAATTCTTCACCGTAACTGCGTAATGAGCAGTATCTCCATTCATGCCGTGTGTGAAAATTATTATTAACCTTATTATTTTAGACGCCCTGTGCATGATGAGTTACATTTGTAACATATGGTTCGATCAGTAGACAGATGGAGCTAAGTCCATCTGGTAAAAATCTGTGTTTTTGGTACAGGATGCCATTGGGGACATCAAAAGAATTGCATTTATTCGCTCCTTTCACTCTCGCTATACGGGCAAGTTACTGTGGTGATTTATTCTTGTAATAATTAAACCAGAATTGTAGGACAGAAAATTCAGGGTTAACCCTAAAGTTACCTCGATCAGAGAAAATCCAGCTTTGTAGTGCAGGCCTCAGGATACTTGAGATCTTGTAAACACTAAGTAATCATCAACAATAACAAGCACCCACATTTTTATGACCGTCATATTGTTTTAAGAGGCACCATAAAATGTAACTGTTTTAACCTTGGAATGGATGATTTAAGCACTTCTTTTGTCACTGGTCACACTTCAAACAAAATAACACAAACACACTCACTGAGACACAAAAACACGCTCTCACATGCCCATTATGTTTTATGTGTTGAGGTGCTCTGGGTCAGAAAGTGTGTCTGCTAATAAAAAGTGAAATATGTCTGTGTCTGAGTGTAAGTATGGAAAGAGGAGACAGAATGATAAACAGACAGGGATTCAAATTCATTCACAGAGGAACACACACACACACACACACACACACACACACAGAAAGAGGACCTATACAAACCCTGAAGATAGCAGGTGTATCAGATGGCATCTATTCCACTCTGATGCCTTTACTTTGAGTGAATGCACATATCTTGACAGAGAAGCACATTCTCTGTTTCCACACATTTCCATCCCCCCAGCTGTTGGCTCTGCCCTTGTGGTCGTTGTTTTTTCAGGTCAGTTATGTAAGCCAAAGGTCTCTGTAGGTGTCTATATGACCCACAGTTAAGCTGCTGACCTCTCAGCTCTGTGTAAGTCTTGCTGTGTGTATCCTTTAAAGATGAATGGGAGGCAGTTGTCAACAAACCCAGTCCACACTTGATTATTTTAAACTGAAAGACAAGGTTTCATGTTTGCTCATATTTAAAACATATATGTACAGTAAAAATGCAGGGTTTTATGATAAATGTGCAAATCTATGAACTGTTCATGCGTTGTAGAAATCCATGAATTTGTTTGTGAAAAGCTTGAAATAATCCATTTTATAAACAGCATTAGAGCTTCAGAAGATCTTCATGAGACTTGCTGAGATGATCACACAAGTATCTCCCAGCATTTATGCCTGCAACAGTGACATCACCAAGTATCATTTGATACTTCAGTTCATGACCCAAAATGTTCTTGTTTACTTCCAGAATAAAAATTGTCTCGGACTTCAGCAAATTGAAGCACATATTATTCAAACCTTTCTTTTTAGATTGGACGCTTACTATCAGAAATAAGCCGACAGAAAACAGGAAGACAGTTTGGAATTTATAGTTTTGCAAACCTAAGGCCTTAAGAATCATGTCGCATTTCAAATCTTACAAATCATCATTATTTAGAGACATACAGTATGACTTGATCTATCCTTCAAAATTAATAATCATCAAACACTCGTTGTCATAATTTACTTCCAGATATGTCATTTTTTCAAAGCAATAGTCAAAGAGATGCTGGATATTTTCATTGAAAGGCAAATGCAGTATTTCAGATCAAAGTCTCTTTCGAAGAAATTCATGTGATCGAATGAGACTTTATCAGAGATATCTGTGATTTTTGTATGGTGTCATTTTTAGAAACCAAAACAGCCTGTAGTTGTGGTTATTAAAGTGGGACAAAGCAATTAGGCAAGTGTACTTTGCTGGGGCATGGGGTTTGCTCTGGATTATCAATTTATCATGAAAAAAATGAGCTTAGGCCATCCTATCTCTACTTATGAGTGAAGAAGCTAAAAAGTGGAGTTGACCACAATCATAAATGCCTGTGAAATGTTGTTGAGTTATGTTTACTCAGCCCCCTAAAAAGTATGAGCGAAATTCTCTCTCTCAGCTTAAGGTTTGGTTTCCTATCTTCTTATCTTATTCTTGGTTAAAACTGAGCAAAACAAGAAAGGAAAACTTCACCTAGCTGTCTGCACACTCATAACAAAACCTGCATTGTGGTTCAGTGAAGCTGATGCAAAATGACAAATGACTGTCACTTCCTGTTTGATTCATCACACACTGTCAAATGGAAAAAAGAGAGAAACTTTGTTTCAATGATTTCAATTTTTTATGTATGCCAATAAACAAACCAGTTTGTGAAAAGTGAATTAATAAATGCTGAAATGAAGAGTAGCTGCCATAAATCATATTCTCATAGTCTTAAAGTGGTTCAGAACAAACATAAAACAAATCAAACAACACAGTCAGTTTTAAAAGAGAAAAAATACAAACAGTCCACGTTTGAGCCAATCCTTCATACTTCATACAGAAACTGGATTTAAATGGTGCTTGTAAAGACAACAGGTCAGTATGTTCTTTTTGCTCCTCTGTTGCCTCAGCCCAATGAACCCACAGCTACAATGAAGGAATAGCACCATATTAAAGACAAATGAAATGAGATTTGGGATCATAGTCATATATTCAAGAAAATAAATGTTTAAAATTGAATCTGTGTGAGCATAGAAATGTGGATCAACAGTTTAAAACAAACTCCATTTGCAGAAGCAATTAATTGACCAGTTATTACAAGCCGTTCCACTTTTCATTTGTCCCTACTTTCAGTCTAGTATCCAAACACTCAGGGGGCACAGTCCTCCTCTAACTCCTTCAGCTCTGGACTCCTGCCAGTCCACTGGACAACAAGACACTGTGCCATGATATTGAGGGGGACTTTGTCTGGCACAAGCCAGTGATACATCCCATCCCTGCAGCTCAGTCTTACCCACAGCAGAGCTTCAACCTTGGACTAAACCATGTCCTCTTATTATATTATCCTGGAAGGACACTCCTCAGTGGGCAGTGTGATCTGATGCCAGACTGTGAGGCTGAATGTCAGTTCAGGCCATGAGATTGTAAGTCCACCATTGGCCTTAAAACAGTCAATGGCGTTCCTTCATCAGCCTCAGAAATGTGTGAACAAAGATAACGGTGCTAGACAGAGTGTCACACAGCATCATGAGTCATGTTTGGATGGGATGCTAATTTTGTTACTTTTCTTTTTTGACTCATTTCTATCAAAGCGTGGTTGTGGCAACAGCTGCAAATCTGTTTTTTTCAAGGGTGTGGGTCCTGAGAAATAAAAATTGCAGTGTACTTAATGCAGGAAAACAAAACTGTAAATGTTTAACCTGTGAAGCCAAAATTGCTAAAACAAGTGAGCATAAAATATACAAAATACAAGCACTCTGCTGAACATGTTGAATATCTGATTATTTATTTATTTATTTATTTAGTTTTAATTTTTTTAGAGAATAAAGTTACCTGATGTCAATATGTTGAGATGCTGTGACAGCATTTTAATACAATAACACAAAACTTGTTTATGCCCTATACTATCTTGAGCCATGTTTGACCATTATAGCTTTCAATACAGAGGGCTTCTGGTTTAAGCCAGGTGAGAAGTTAAGTGATGTGATAGACACTTCAAATTCCCATGGATTAAGCCGATGACATTGCAGGGTTCTCACAAACCAGACAAAGGTACAGATCTAATTTGAATTAAAGCTGCCAAGCAGCGATAAACGGGACCGAGCTCATTGGTCATTCGAGGCACACGTGGGGTTCAGTCACGTTGGTCATTCGAGGCACCTGTGGGGTTCAGAGCACATGGACACTACAAGCCTGCAGAAGCCACCCTAAGTTTAAGTTGGGCCTGTAGATGCAGTCAAATGACCATATTTGCTGGAGCCAAATAGTCATTTATGCTGTGTGTGAGTTTGATTGGACAATTAATGTAGGAGTAAATATGTGTAAAATAGGTGACAACTTCACAACACAGGGTTAACACAGAGGAGTTAGAGATTATCTTTGGCCACTAGATGGAGCCCAATGACCACATTTGAAAGGAGCCAAATGCTCAGTTATGCATGGTGATGATTTGATTAGCAAAAAAATTGGAAAAAAGTGTTGGTAAAGGTCAAAACACTAAGAGCGTAATCCTGTAAATTTGAGGGTGTGTCCAGGGATGTATTTTGACAGTTGAATGAAATTTGAATGACGTGAGGCCAAATATCAGGGACTTATAGGGACCAGTTCATTCATGAAGCATGTTTAGAGTTTGACAGTAACCCAGATGGAAATTCTTGTAAATAGGAGCTTGCCCTTAGAGATGGTGCTTGCTGAAGATGTTTTTGATAGTTCTGTGCAGTTGTTTTGAAAAATAAAATAAAGAGGGAGGAGCTATTAGTCACAGACTAAGACTATAATTTCCTGTGGCCAATAGGAGGTGCCTTACTTTGGGTGAATGAAAGTCATATAGATGCATTCAGGCTTGGACACTGAACATTTGTGTGTGTTTTGGTCTGGATCAGAGTTTGTATAAGAATGTTATTATTAAGGACTTGTGTTTCTATTGTAATGGTTTACTATGTGTAGTTTAGGTCTTTTCCAGTAGGAGGCGCTGTACATTGACACGTACATACACTCAGGGACACTGTCGCTTGTATGCACACGTCAAACCAGGCCTAGCCTGAAACGCTTGGTCTCTATATCTCCAATCTAAAAATGCTTTTTTACCAGTTTAAACTAGCGGCAAACACCGGTGCGGGAAAATGGGTCCTTTTTAAGTTTTTATGGAAACCACGTATACTCAAAATTGTACACATACGTGCAGTTTGGAGATGATCGGTGAAAAGGTGAAGGAGTTATTAGCAGAATGCAAAACAGGAAGTAGGTCCATGCTACACAGGAAGTGGCCCAATTCTGAAGCCGTGAAACTTTCTTCGGTATAAAGTGTTATATTTTCTGATAGGTCTTTTCATGAAGAATTCACATGAGAATTTTCATGCCGATCGGAGGTTGTTTAAAAATTAGCGAGGCAGAAAAAAAACGCGATCGATGCTGACTTAATACGCTAAGCCGGCCTTAAAAGTGCCCTTTAACTGGTGTATGGCCACCACGCAGATTCCCTCGTGGATTAAATTTTTAACAATTGTTTTTTAACCTAAATTTTTATTTCCTCATTGCTCCAGTGCTTCAACCGCTCAAAAGGCTTTTACGGCTGAAACTGGAGTTTATAGGGCAGTAACCCATAAAATGGTAACAAAATGTTTTATATATTCTGAAAGGCCTTCAAAAGATCTATCTGAAAAAAAACTGTCATGGCGATACGATAAAACCAAAAAAAAAAAAACACTCAACGCCCCCTTGTGGCCAAACCGGAAGACTAATGAAAACTCTTTGTACAACTTTTAATCCTCGATATATTTCGCATATACATCTCTTTGAACTTCAACTAGCCTATAAATCCCTAGGACAAGTTCGTTCAAATAGGTACCCTATTTTTGGCTATTTTGGAATTTTTAGGCCTCATTTCCGAACTCCCTGTTCAAAAGTTTTTTTGTTGGCCAGAGACTTTTTTGTAGGGCTAGACAAGGTCTTTTGAACCTACTAAAAATCACAACTATAGAACAACTTTCTCGGAGGGGCTAGCGCAACTAATCCGTGCCTAGCGTAGCGAGCATCTGAAAAAAATTTAAGCATTTGGCCTGAGTAACTGTTACACATTCACGGGGGTGTGCCATATGTCGATCGCGTTTATCTCAAGTGGAGTACCCGAAAAATGAGCCAACTGGGCAGTAAAGAAAGAAAAATAACGAGCGAATTGGTCATTCGAGGCACATGTGGGGTTATGGCACGTTGGTCATTCGAGGCCCCTGTGGGGTTCAGAGCACATGGACACTACAAGCCTGCAGAAGCCACCCTTAGTTTAAGTTGGGCTTGTAGATGCAGCAAAATGACCATATTTGCTGGAGCCAAGTAGTCATTTCTGCAGTGTGTGAGTTTGATTGGACAATTAATTTAGGAGTAAATGCGTGTAAAATAGGTGACAACTTCACAACAGAGGGTTAACACAGAGGAGTTAGAGATTAACTTTGGCCACTTGATGGAGCCTAATAACCACATTTGAGAGGAGCCAAATGCTCAGTTATGCATGGTGATGATTTGATTAGCCAAAAAATTGGAAAAAAATGTTGGTAAAGGTCAAAACACTAAGAGTGTAATCCTGTAAATTTTAGGGTGTGTCCAGGGATGTATTTTGACAGTTTGAATGACATTTGAATGACATGAGGCCAAAAATCAGGGACTTATAGGGACCAGTTCATTCATGAAGCCAGTTTTGAGTTTGACAGTAACCCAGATGGAAATTCTTGTAAATAGGAGCTTGCCCTTAGAAATGGTGGTTGCTGAAGATGTTTTTGATGTTTCTGTGCAGTTCTTTAGAAAAATAAAATAAAGGGGGAGGAGCTATTACTCACAGAGTAAAACTTTTAATTTCATGTGGCCAATAGGAGGCGCCTTACTTTGGGTTAATGAAAGTCATATGGCTGCATTCAGGCTTGGACACTGAACATTTGTGTGTGTTTTGGTCAGGATCTGACTTTCTCCAAGAATGTTATTATTAAGGAATTGTGTTTCTATGGTAATGGTCAACTATGTGTAGTTTAGGTGTTTCCAGTAGGGGGCGCTGTACATTGAGACCTACATGGACTCAGGCTGCGACAGCGAACATACGTGTGCACTTTGGTTTGGATCAGACTTTGCGAGCCAGAGATATAGAGGTTTGATTGTTCCAAAAATGGTCAAATTTGATCGCCGTTTGTGGCCACGCCCTTTTACCCAGGAACAATTCAAAAACACCTTTGGTGCATATGAGTTTTTTGTACACATACATGCAGTTTGGAGATGATCAGAGAAAAACTGAAGGAGTTATTAGCAGAATTAGCTACCATGTTAGAATAGGAAGTAGAAGTTTGTCGTACAATTCCGAAGTCGTGAAATTTGTTTTGGTATAAAGTGTTATATTTTCTGATAGGTCTTTGCATGAAGAATGTGCATGAGAATTTTCACGCCGATCGGAGTTNGCTACACATGAGACATGCATGAGCTGCTGTCATTATCTGCTTTTGATTTTTGACATGCTTAAATACTGTCATCATCTCCCTGAAGTGTTTGAATACATTCTCATTGCTACTTTCTTTTTATGACTAGATTTAAGATCAGACGTTCAGGGTGCAGTCCTTCTCTGATCAGTGAGTATCTAAATGTTGACCCTCCCCATGATACGGATCATGGTTGAAGCTCCGTGACTTGACCTCACCCTGATACCATCATATCACTCAGTATCAACACTTGATACAGGTATCAGCATGTCAAAGGTTGGCCAAGTTAAACAGCAGATGGCATGGGACATCGTGCAGCGGGAGGGGAGCTGACACTGAGTCTGCTTAGACAAACAGCAGCCAGCAGGAGCCTGCTGAGAGGGTCGGCATGTGAGACATCGGGGCAACACGAGTGCATGTTCACCCTCTGGTCATGGGATCAGTGCAAAGTACAGTATATTAGGTACAAACACATTTCTATGTTCCAGACATGCCATTGGGTTTATTCTGAATCTTTCCATCTGTATGCCATGCTCAGTAGCTGTCAGAAAAAAATGTAGGATGCTTTTATTGCAAAATCACTGTTTTATAACCCCCTCTGTTTCTTTCTTCTTGAAACAAAAAATTATTTTTTAAACTCTGGTTCTCTTTGGTTCTGTCGGAGAAACTCAAGGCCACATCAGATTTTGGATAAATCACATGGCTGAGCTGAAAACCATAGTTTTTGCGCAAGCTTTGTGTTACTCTCACTACAATGAGGTGGCTCAAACATTAAACTACAGCACTACTTTTGAAGTTGGCTTAAGTTGAACACTGCCTTTTGGGGGCATTTCGTTTGGCATGTGGATGCTGCAAAGATGATCTTTGGAGTCCAAAACTATACATGTATGGTGGAAACAGCGCTGTAGTGGAGTGAAAGGCTGACATAAAGTCATATTGTAAAATGTCTCATGTCAACACCTTCAGCAAATTTATTTGCTAATTCATTAGCTAATTCATTAGCCACATGTGATGTACTAACAAGACTCAAAAGACTCATTTACTGTAACAATAATGTCCTTGCAGTGTCAGCTGGCTGGAGTCACTTATTACACTAAAGATGCTCGAAAATCTCTCAATGAGTATAGGCTTTATTCTTAGTGCTGCAGGTTGGATCAGACAGTTTGATGAATCAGTAACTATCACAAGATATATCACTCCTCTTCTGTTACATCAACAGCAGTGACAAGATAGTTTCAGTGACAGATTGATTGGAAAAGATCTGCTGAAGCATTAGTTTTAGTTGACTCCAATCTTGATTTAAGCTCTTACACTTAGTACTGTATAGGTTCCAACAACCCAAATATATTTCTGAAGACAACACAGCTCCTCTCCCTACATTTATAGATGACAATGTAATAAACTGTCATTATCTGGCGTTGAATCAGAAAAGGGGTGTATTTTTTTTCAGATTGTGGTCTGAGGATCCAGATATGTCTCTGTAATTAATGTTTGTCTAAACCACTTTACTCCAGTTCCAGCTGTGTGCAGGACAAGTGACGTCACCAAAGATGTCAATATGTATTCATCTGTTCAGTGGGTTGTGATGGAGTTTAAAGAAGGGTATTCTGCTTTTACAAAAAATATGAAGGCTTCATACTGTCCCCCTGGTACCCCTGCATAAGGCTAAACGATTTACAAAATAATCTAATTGCGATTTTATTTCCCTTTTTTGCAATTTTAAAAAAAAAACAAATTATTTCTTGTTCCCTCATCGTCTGTGTTTTTAAACAAACACATTGTTGAAATGAAGGTTTCTATTAAATATGGCATGACAACAACTCATGACATTTCATTTTGCCTCTCATGACTGCTTTTTGCCGATTGTAGTCACTTTTTTTTCACCACTTCTGAGGCCTGTTTTAGGAGATCCTCATGTGATGACCTCATCCTTTCAGAGAGTCTCAAGAAGATGTGGTGTTATATTTAGAACAGACTGTTTCTCAGACAGATTTGGATTCAGGAATTTGTACCACATATAAATAAGTACTGTTTTCAAAATATGCGAAAGTTAAGTGTGGAGCTCCAGTTTTGTTACTTTATATTCGTGTTACAATATGAGAAAACATACAACCTCAGCTTTAAACAAATACAAGACAACTACATATCATAGCAGTGAGGTGAGGTGTTATTAATAAGCTGACTGTGCTGGTTTAGGGAGCTGTTCTCGACTGTGTTTTTTATTCACTGAAATTCAAACAGACAGGGAAACGTTTATTTTAAAAGCTAAGAATCATAAGCAGAGCCAGTCTTATGAGTGTTAGCTGTTAACTGTGCTGACCAGAGTGCCTGAGAAAACTGGATAAAAAAAGAGATGAAGAGTTAGCTGGTAATAGACGAATGAATACACAGACATCTGCTAGGGTCCACACTGACTGCTGCCAATATGATCTCTGTTAATAGAAACTTGTGGCCTTTAGACTTATAAGGGTGGCCTCATCCTTTCACCCTGTTTGCAAGAAACATGTCAGAGATTTCCTGATGCAGCTTCATACATACTTGGGTTGTAGCCATGGGTCGTCTCTTCCTGTTAATGTGGACTTTGTTGGACATATTGAGAGTGTGATCGCAAAGATGACAAAGTCTTGCAGTGCTGCTGACTCAGCCCATGGCTCAGCAATGGCTGCCATTTGTGGGAATGTCGTGTTCGTGTTCTGAGCCAGCTACTTGAAGCTGGCGACACATGAGGATGCCAGAAGAGTGAGTGCATGGCTTCAGAAGGACTGGAGGTCAGAGGTCGTTCTCATTCAACAGGGTGTGGAAGTTCAGGAGGTGGAGTACGCAACATGTTAGAGAGCCTGCCGTGTGTGTGATTTTTGATACTGCGTATATGCCCGGTCAATTCTCCATGTCACCAAGTCTGAGAAAATATCTTCGTGGAAAGTTTTTTGACTTTTTGGTCTGTTTCATCCTTTTCAAGAGGTTAAACCTGCTTGACATGTTCCTCATGTTCAAGGTGAACATTCAGTGTTCCTTCCCATTGGAAGTGATTCATTCTTTGCAGTAGTTCATACTGTAACTGAAACTGCTTAAGCTTTAGATTAAGTCTATAGACAAAGTTTGTACTTTGCCTTTGTACTGATTAAATGATGTTGATTTTGTCTTGCACCATCTATCCTTGAATGCATGAGAGAGAGAGAAAAAGAGAGGGAGACGGGGAGTGGGTTGGCTCAAATCATCACTGTTTCAGGTGTTATATTGGCACTTGTTCATTGCATCAAGACAGATAACACATTTCAAGGTATATTTGCCACTGCTAGCTGTGCAGAACAAGTGCTGTTCATCCTTAGAAAAATTCAAGAAATAAAAAAAGGGGACAAACACATGTATGCACAATCACGTACACATGTACACACACATGCGTACCCACAAACACACACTAATCTGTCAGTCCACAGGATAAATGGCGTCCGGGTGTGTTGGTGACAGCTCATTCCAGACATCATGGTGGCGATACTGTTGTACAGTAAGACGATCTGTCAGCTTCTCCCCTCCTGTTGAGTCACCTCACATTTATGGATTACTGTCACAGTGGGTATGAAGTCATTTTGTCCCATCATGAGCTCATGAAAAAGATTTTCATTTCTTGTTAGAAAAGAATCTTTAATCCCTTGTGAATGTATTCTCTTGTTATTTCACCTCTAACATTAGCCTAACACATTACTCAACCGTAACCAAAACAGATTTAATTATTTTTAATAAGTCCTCCTTAGGTCAGCGTAATACTTTATACAGCCTTGAAAATTTAAGAGCAGATCAAAAAAGTGTCATTCCTCTTCAACTTGCATCCTGCATGTCTCTGAAGCAACTAGCATGAATGAAAGCGCTGCATAGTTTTATTTCAGCCTTAGATCAAAAATTGTTGTTACAAAGGTAATATTAGAGGTTAAGGACAATATTTTTAAAAATAACACTGAAGTATTCCAGCTTTCTAAATGACTAATTTTAAAATGACTGTATAATACTATCACCAATTTTTGCAAATCTATGCCTGACTCTTAAAATCATAATTATCGAGATAGATATCTTACAAAATAAATCAGTGGGTGAACAAAGATATGACCCATTTAGACCAAAAGGATTTTGTTTATCAATTTTTCTTCTGTAAAGATGGATGTCAATTCTAAACTTTCTCAGGTTTTTGTGCCATTTTAATTTGATTGTAGATTCATAAATTTGTATGTAAACTGCTCACACAGTCCCCACGAAAAAAAAAAACAAAAAACAACACATGACACTTTTATAAAGACTTGTTGAAATGATGAAGTCATTGTATCACGATCTCCTAAACTGGTTCATTACACTTTGGAGGGGTGGGCCTCAAACACCAAGGTCTGCCCATAGCTCTGCCCTGGACTGGCCTCCTAATGGCTCACCAATCAGAGGGAAGAAAGTTTCTGTTGAGAGTCTACAGGGGCACTGGAGGACAGTATAAAACCTTAAAAGACAGGAAAATACCTAATATTTGGTTTTTGGTGCCAGCCTCAAGTTGGCCCCAAAAAACTTTTTCATTTCTTTTGTACTTCAGCACTGGCCTCATTTCCCAACACCAGATGTTGTCACTTACTTCTGATCAAAGCCATATCATTTCAAAAGAAAAGTTTGTGATTTTTTTCTGATGTATGGTTAAAAACACATTTCAGTGCCCAGCATCACAACACCACTGAGTTGTTATTTGTCCTCTAAGAGCCTTGTCTTTAAAAGTTGTTTGTGTTTACTGACTCACAGGAGCTGCTTCCTGTCCTGTATGAATTATGCAAAAGTGCCTCTCTGGTATATTCTGCCTCAGCTTAATAGGAGCGTCTGCAGGATGATTTCAAGTTGAAAAAGTGGCTCTCTCCCGGCAAGTTCAAAATGTGAATAAAAGAAATATGTGGCATATTCAACAAGCTGTCCTTGCAAAATGGAAATGAGACTGGCCTGTGAACCAGATATTTTCATATAGCACCCAATTCCAGTGAAGTTGTATTCCGTTTTTTTTTTTTTAAGTTTTACACAGTGTCCCAAATTCATTGGAATTAGCGATGTACCATCAATCTCAAAGGCAATTTCTTTTTTCCTTTTTTGTACTTATAATGCACCATTAATCACAGAGTTTATTTCACAGGGCTGTGAGCTGGGATTGCATGCTTTTCTTTGAATTTTATCTACAATTTACAATGGATATAAAAAAATATTTAAATAAATAAAAAAAAAAAATCAAAACAAAACAAAAAAACATTATGTGAGAAGTTTATTCTGTAAAAGGTCATATTTTATGATCCTTTAAATATTAAGTCTGAATTTCCAAAGACAAGATTTGAAATAATAGATTCAGTTATAAGCAGCATCAATTCCATGGTAATTAATATCTGAGCTTTGAAAACAGCTTCATGCAATGTTCAAGTACAAAATAAAACCACTGTTACATTTCTCTTTTTATATTTTTAAGCTCAGAAACGGTAAACTTTATGAAGGAATTTCTGTAAAATAGCAAAACTCCATAAAACCTTAGGCAGACACTAAACGTCTTGATGGCTCTGAAGCGATACAAAAATCATCATGTACGTCAAACTTTGGACGATTAAGAAATAGAAAATACATTTGACAGGTTGAAAAAATATATAGATATAAATGGCTCAACAGTCATCAGTTTGTGGAGAGGAATGTGATGTCTGTGCTGCTGTATCACTGAGTCACAGGTGCTTCTCTGAAATAGAAATATGACATAATGCTCTGACAGGCAGCCTGATGACACAGAAGTGTGTGTGTGTGTGTGTGTGTGTGTGTGTGTGTGCATGCGCGTGAGTGTAAAAAGCAGCAAATGTGTGACTGGGAAGAGGGCTGGTGGTAATGTAGCACGTATGTGATCTATAGGTAAGATGTATAGGTTGCGTTGTACGTGTATGTCTACGTGTGAGTGTGTGTGTGTGTGTGTGTGTGTGTGTGCGCGCATGACTGTTTTATTGCAGCAGGTGTGTGACAGCATGTAGTATATATGTAGAGTATGCTGTTATTTCAACCCACATAATTTCTCTGAGCAACTCATTGCGCATGCAAGTCTGAGTGTGTGTGTGTTGGGGGGTTGTAGTTTCACATTTCTAAATTTGTTTTAAGCAGGGTGGAAGATGGCCTTTTACCTTACTCTGATTTGAACAGTACAAATTACAAAACAACAAAAAGGCTGCACAAGCCAACGATTTAACACTTAAACTGTAACTATTTATGATCCAAGTAGTTTCTTTTGTTTGTTTTTGATTTTGGATGCTTGAGTGTTTTTGTACTGGCTTTTGCTACAACAAGAGTAAATTCCTCAAATAACACTACTCATTAACTATTCCTCATAAAAAAGAGACTTATGACTAAAATTCACTGGGTGCGTCTGCTGTCTGGCTCTGCTCCGTCACTGCACTGGATCAGGTTCCCATTCAAGTCAACATGTCAACTCACACTGGACCCGCTCTGTTGTGGTTCACCAGCGTGCCTGGTCCGGCAGGTTGGATTCTCAACAACCCTTTCCTTGCGGGTTGCCGGAGCAGTAACGTGTCAATTCAGTTGGGCGAAGTTCAAGTGGGACAGGAAGTGCTTGGAAACCACCAAAAGAGCCTTTGACTTTCAAAATAAAACAAACCCTGTCAAAGACCGATCCTATTGAGCTTGTGTAAAGTGGTAAAACGACATATTGAATGAAGCCAGACCAGGAGTCAATAGATTTAAGGTTGTACAGCCCAACATGAATGAAGACAGACTTATCAGTTGTGTGGGAAGTGGTTTCTCCACTCCAGCTGTCCGTCAGTCATGAAGCTTGCTGGACTGAACACACAGCCAGTGTGAGTCGGTGAACCCAGTCAATACGCAACGGAGCGGAGCTGGACTGCAGAACCATCTGGTGTATTTCAGGGGTTATATTGTGCTGCAAGTGAATAGATATAAATTCATCAGGCATCAAGACAAATAGAGTTATTGGGACGGAACTGCTTTGTTTTGCGCTAACAGATAAAGTGGACTAGTTTTATAACTTTTTACTTGGTAAATCTCAAGTACAATATGATATGATTTCAATGATGTTCACCATCTTATGAGGTATTTAAAGCAGTCCAGTTAGAGAGGATATGGTTTGAATGTAACATGTACTGTTTCACTCGAAAGAAATAATTTTGTCGGGTTTTATTTCTACTTAGGGCTCCAGCATTTGGGCAAGTGCAGCCAGGCTATTGAAGATGTTTATCTGTTCATCACTGACTACAATTGGCTCTAATCCCAATATTTGGACGTCAGTCCAATTGAGGTGCAGTAAAGTCTTAAGTAAATCTATTATCACCAATGACTGACATTTTGAAAGGAGAGTTCTTATGTATAAATTGAGTGGTGTGTGTTATGTGCAATGAATGAATAGTACATGTGCTGAATCATTTATAATTCTCACTTCACATGGAGCTGTCTGCCATGATGTGTGGCTCCTGTGTTATCAGGTTTCTGCAGGTTGTCTGTAAGTTGGATCACTTTACAGGATCCAAACACTGCAGCTGAACCAACATACCTGCACACACTGCTGCCCTCAGTTCACAGCCGCAGTAAATCTTTGTCACTGTCGACATTCACAGCCAAGCAAACCTGTGACATCAGGACTTGTGACCAGAGGTCCAATGGTTCGGTGGTATTTGGTTCTCTTGCTAAGGGAATACAACAAGTTGGTCCCTTTAAGAAAGTTTTGAATATTGATTTCATTTGTAATAGTTTCTCCTTTAATTTTCAAGAATTTCAGACATTTGTCCCATAAGATTAACAACAATTAATCAGTGTCATCGCTCAGGTTCATCTCTGTGTGCTTACTCTCTGTGAACTTCATTGGAACCACTTTATTTTAAGAAATAAAATATTCCGTCATGAGAATATTTTGGCTTCACGGTTTGTGCTTTGGGAGGAGGCGCATTGTCCACACTTAAAAACAGTCAGTGATTGAACTGATGTGGGGAATAAGTGCTCGTATCCTCCTTGAGTAAAACCTGATCAGCTTAAAGGTTTATTCATTTTTAATGAATTTTTTCAGAAGAGTATTTCCTTTTCCAGACAAAGGAGTTGCCCCCCTAAGGCCATTGAAGGGACTGCAGGTTTAACTCACTTTAACAATAACTTCACCCTCCAGACCCTTTAATTTATTGTGTTTATGGCTGTCCCTTTATTGCTCTTTCTCATTAACCTTTATGTCCTTTTTTCTCTGGACAGATTCTAGTCCCTTGATTGCATATAACAAGATTTGAATTTAGACGTGTTAACCCTCAGGTGTTTCAGAATGTGACACATGGTGAGTAAACATATATATGACATACAGTCGCACACACACGCTGACATAGTAGAACTTCATTTGAAGTGCAGGGCAAGACATCTATAAACAGTATACATATCTGTCTATAAATATACTGTCTACATACTGGGAAAAGCCATGTAGTTTTATGGCCACCAGCATGTGCCATGTACACGTGAAAAAATCCATAAAGATGACATCTGAATTTACAGCAGTAAAACAAATAATATTGAGACTTATGCTACAATAATAAAAACAAGGTCAGGTTTTTGTTTGGGTGTGAGCAGGTCAAGTCAGGGAAAAAAAGTTAAATAAGATCCAAAGCAAGAAAAAGACCTAACAGAACATAAACACACACTGAAAAATAGATTTCTGGCCCAAGTAATTATTAAACATTCTTTTGGAGTAAATGTATAGAAACTTACTTCATCATAAAAGTTAAGTTATATTAATCAGTCAACAGAATAAATGTGCTGTGTTAATTCAATTCAAACAGTTTTAGTAAACTCAGACTGGATTTACTGTAGCTTTCACTGAAAACGAGCTACATGCCTGAGCAAGAGTGCAACTCATGTCAGAAACAAAAGTGATATTAATCCATCCGACATTTGGGGTTTTAAACAGGGGATGACAGAAAAGTTACCTCAGCCCTCAGTTTACTGCTCCCCCCATCATTACGTCAATGTCCCCCTTCTACCCCTGTATTTCAAAACCTACTGGTTTAGGCAATTCAAGCTCTTCCCAGAATGCATTTCTGCCATTTAACATCGCAATGCATTTAATGTTACGAGTCGATTGTTTTGCAAAAAGTTTGTCCCACAATTGTGCCAAGACGCTCTCATTAATGAGTGAGGAGGGTACACAGGTGATAAAGGACCCTGAACCTTTGACTTAGGTGTAAATAAGTTCTCATGGGCCAATCAAAGCAAATTGGGAGCTAGATGCTGAGGAGGACAGTACAATGATAGTGTATTTTGGACACCTTGATTCTGCAAATGACTGCTTGATATCATCGTAAGAGATCAGTAAAATCAAATGCAACTTGAGTGAACAACTAGGCTCTATAAAAAAGATCACATTTTACATACTTTACTTTATGTTCAAGATGAACTTAGTTGTACAATGCAATCAAATTAACTCATAAACAAAATGTGAAGGATCAATTTAAGCTGACATTTTTAAATCAAATTGGCGCATAAACTCTACTCCTATTAAATATGTAGATGTTGATCAATTTATTCAAACTGTCTTAGGGTGAAACGTTTGCTTTGCATCAAATGCATTATTTCATTTAAACTTGTGTAGTTAAGTTATGACAGCTGGGATAGGCTCCAGTCACCCGCGACCCTGATTAGCAGGATAGATGGTATAGAAAATGGATGGATGGATGGATAGCTAAGTTATATGAAAAATGTATGTGTGATTCAAGCACCTAAAGTCAAGGTTTTTGATATGATCATGTTGTTCAGTATACTTTGGGTTTTTCTTTGTCCAGACTTATTTTTCTTTTAAATTAAACAATCCTAAACCTCAAATAAAGATCTCAGACATTTCAAATTAAACTTTGAAAACGGTTGCCACAGAAAAATTGAAATTTTGATATTAAAAATTCAGTTTGTGAAAGAGAGACAAAGGATATTTGCTTCCCTGACCTGATTTTTTTTAATTAAGCCATAATCTTAGTTGTAAGTTATCGTTCTGTGAAATATTTTAGAAAGATAACATCAGCACATGTTGAGCTTCAGAAGGAGCAGCAAAGGTCAACATGTAATCAAAGTCATCTTCCCCCAACAACATATGTCAGGTAAAAGACATCAGCACAGTGGCAATATAACTGCCTTTTAATGATTACATACTGCATATCACATTCACTGTGGCAAATGCAGTGATATCTAACCCAGGAGGGACCAATACGGGTCACTGTGCTTATAGAGCAAACACAGGTCTCAACAAAGTGGATCAGGTTATAGATATCTCAAGAGTCTTATGAGTCCTACTCATCTTTATGATCACATTCTGTACATCATGCAAACATTATGGTGTCTGGATTTTGCAACATTTGATATTCATGACTAGAACTAATACAGTTTGTACTTGCCATAAAGTTAACTTACGAAAACTCAACCTAATAGATATTTGTATAACTAATACAAATATAAGTCCAGAACTGAACTTAACAGTATTGTTCTCTGAAAGCTAAAAACAAAAGAAATGGAGAAAAAGTGATGATAAAAATACTGATAAAGTTGTTTTTCTTCTCATTAATGAGATGAGACAAGATCAACATGTTGGTTGTCAATTGTAGGATGTTAACCCCGCACGACTTTGACACCAATTTAAGATAAGCTTATTGAATTTGTTTAAGGGAGAAATAGAATGATTGAATTGAAATCCCTTTGTTGTAGCTCATATACGAGCTACAACAAACTAGACACAACTTCAACCAATGTCTTCATCTAAAGACAAGACCTAACCTAAGGCCAATATCATATATCAAAAGATATCAATATTCATTGAATATAATACGGTATATAAGTCCAATATAACTGCCAAATGAAATACAATGTAAAAGCAAATTATTTATTTATTTATTTTTTCGTTTTTTGTTCTTGGATGTAAAAACGACCGGTAGCTGAACTTGAGAAAAGGTTAAAAAGTGAAAAATAAATAAACAAATCAAATAAAATAGATGCTGCTAACAGCCAGTATTTCATAATCTTTCTAAATATGAGCTTAAAACTTTTCGGAAACTTTTTGACACAGTTTGGACCAGCGTTTTCCTTCTTTGAGTTTTTGAAACAGTGATGGAGGGATCAGGAGACTCCTTTCCAAAATCAAAGACCACATATTCCATCAACTACTGTAAAAATAAAAATCAATGGTGTTATTACACCATGCAAACAGTAAGTGCAGATGATTTTAGATGATTTATTTCTTCTTATCAGCTAGTTTCAGTATCATGAGCCTTTGTTTGTTTGATTTTAGTTTGTCCTATCAGCATATTCCCACAGAAGGGTCCCCACTCTGCACAATTTAGAAGGTCATGGTCTGAAAAATTTTTAAACCCTTTCTTTGGGCCATCTTAACTGTGACCTTTGTCCCTCTTTGGCCTCTGCACCAGAATCTGAAATGGCAAACTCAGGTAAGCTTTGAGGCTTTTTTAAACTCATTACAAATCAGAGGAACTTAAAATGAACATGTCCGAGACCTTAACCTCCTAAAGACGGCGCCAGCTCACGTTCAGCACGGATGGAGCGGAACAGGTCAATATATTTCTGAGTCAACAGTAAACATCGTATATGTGCTAAGAAATGTATGTCAGGTTATATATCTGAATGAAGTGGTCGTATGAGTCCTTTCACTCATCTTTATGGTCACATGCTGTACATGATGTTCACGTCTTGGGGTTAGGAGCACAAGGCAACTATTTGAGTCAACAGTAAACATATTAGACATACCTCAAAAGTATGAGTGTCATGTTATAGATAACAACATAGCAGGCTCACAAATCTTTGGTCTGTCCTGTGGGACTGCGAGCTGTACATCACGTAGGGGTGGTGAATTTCCCACCATAAACTTTCATGCACCAGAAATGCATTGCCCCAGTTTATGAAGGTGATACCATGAAGGTTCACCCTCATTCACCAGGTCAATTCACACTGAGAGCCTGTTTCACAAGAAGACTGTATGATTTTGAACACTCCATACCTTTGCAATGGGGAAAAAGAATGTTGGGCCAAAGTGGCAAGTGACTCTATATTATGTCTGTAAACAAAATGTAATGTTAAAAAAATAGAGAAAAAAAAATCATACATTCCTTAACTGCATAAAATTGGTCTATTTTGAATGCTTTACTCAAAAACACAAAGAACACTACAAACATTTTAAAGTTATTTAATAAGTTTAATTTAAAATTACACTAAGAAATGAAACATTCATTGTAATTCAATGTCAACTGGTTCCATCTAAATAAATTTAGTTAGTTGAAAGCAATAATTCAAAGCACAACATAGTTGACCCAAAAATTATTACTTTCAAGCAGCCTAATACATTTACATGATAACTTAAATTACAAAACAATGTTTCATATTTTGAATGTAATGGCAGCAGGTAACTTCAGGAGAAATAGCAGTATGTGCAACTAACCTCATGCGTTTCGCTGGAATCAGTTGACAAAAAATTTATCAAAGTCAGTGTCCCATGTTTTTTAGATGGTCGGATCTGCTCGGCTATATTGACTATTTAAGGCCTATTTCTTGTTAGGTTTTGGATTTGTCTATCAGTGTGTTTCTACAGCAGGTCTCCAGGCTCCAGCACTGGTATTCTGAGAGTTGAGGGCTGAAAAGTTTGGAAATCCAGGATCTACTGTTTGATCATAGCTGGAAAAAAGGCTGAAATTTAACTATATCTGTCTGCTCCAAAACTGTGTTGGATTGTTCAAATCCCTCTTGATTTTTTAAAGAGATGAACAATTGGATGGCCTTCCTGGTTGTTTCTCTGCCCAAAATAAAGCAACAAGCTATCAAAAAAAACAAACAAACCATGATGCAGTTGGTTCATGCTCGGTGAAGCTGTTTATTACGACAGCTTTTATCTACTTGGTTGTTTTCGTCTTTATACTCTGGCTAATGTTCCTGGTGAGAATGGCCATTTAGTCTCATTATTTTACTAATTTAATGAACTTAGCTAACTTTTTTGACTAATGATTACAAATGAGACTTAATATAAGTCTTTATCCAGCATAAATCAGTGTTTAGAGCGGGCTCACAGATGGCCCGGCAGATGCATCCCGTACACACACACACAGGCCTCCGACACTAGAGCAGTTTGATGTGTGTGATTAATTAGATCATATTTCTACAGCAGCAGCGTGGGGGCTGTAAATAGGAGGTAATGTGAGGCAGTTAATGTCTCAAGAACAGTGACAGGAACACACACACACACACACACACACACACACACACACACACAAGCACACACAAGCACATAAACATACATACTTACGAGGATCATGCATGACTTACTACTTGCATCACCTGGTGCTCAGGCTTACACTAAACTCTACCTTGGTGAAGTGAAATGGGCTGGAAGCTGACAGGTAGGAGGTCACAGAGTCACCACATAAAGAAACACCTACACAAACACATGTATCCAGACAAGCAATAAAAGAATGGTTATTTAAAATCAACTTTTTACAAGCTAAGGATTTTGCATTATGAATCACTGACTAATCAAATCCTCAAATAAGCATGTGTTGCCACCTTGTGGACAAAGTAGTTCATCTGCTCATTTTGCTGATTGTGTCCTCTGTGAGTAACCATTGTTTACTAAAATAAAAAATATCATTATGCTAATTTGGAACAATAAAATGACTCATTGTGAATTTGTTGAATATAAAAGTCTGTCTCTTTCACATACTGTATCTGACATCCACCTTACAGATAAAGTTTAAGGTATTAAGATTTAATTCATAAATATTGAGGGTCTTGTTTGATGTTGATGTTAGGTTGTCTTACAGTGACAAAAAATCTCTTCACCGGCGATTCAACTTAAGGTATTTTAGTTGCTTCTGACAGCCCTTGTGAACAAAAGGATAACATCCAGGTTTTTTCACTGAGATTTTTAATTGTTTTCTAGCTATAACATCCTACTTATATCTTTCTTTACTCTAATATCTCAATAGGCATCTTAAAACAAATTTCTGGAATTGGGATGAAAATGACTAGAAGGATTGACCGCTTGATGTGTTTGCTCGTACTTGTAGAATGATCCAATTACCATCTACTTTGTGTTCATGAAGTTATTTTATCCATTTAAAGTCGAATAAGCAGCATCCTCTTAAAATTTGATTCATAAATAATGTTTTTTTTTTTCAGCACACTTTTACGAAAGATGTTGACCAAGTGTGTTTTAATCCTGGAAATGCTGCTTTTATTACTCATTGTCCAACTGATGGACGAGACTATCCATGTGGATCATAGATAAACAGCACCCTCTTGTGTTGAACAAAAACATGACAAGTTAATAAAGACTTGTCCTTGAAGAGCTGAAGAGCTTCATCTTTCTTGAAGTTGGATAGAGGAAAACAATAAAGATATTTATAAAGAGAAATGCCATGTAACATCCTCTCCAATGCAGTCCAACACCCCAGCCAACTGTGTCTATTTAATTCTCTCTTTTCTATTTTCCATTTAACTGTTTTATACTCTTCTTTATAATCTCTCACCATTTCTATTTTTACTTCATTCATCTCTACACCTCAGACACAACCTTGTGTACTGAAATGTTCGGGCTGGAAACAGAAACACACCCTTATGTGCAGGAAATGAGTGCACCATCTACCCTCCTCCTCGCTCTCTCTCTCTCTCTCTCTCTCTCTCTCGCACTCTCTCTCTCTCTCTCTCTCTCGCACTCTCTCTCTCTCTCTCTCTCTCTCACTCCCTCTCCCCCTGTCTTTTACACACACTCCCTGTCTTCCATACACATACAAAGACACACACCCTCCCTGTTTCTCTGAATCTTGGTTGAACGAGAGTAACCTCTCTCCCTCTCCACTCTGGTTTTGAGGAAAGGCGTGTGTATGTTTTGCTGCCAAAAGTTCTGAAAAGAGGATTCTGCTCCCCTTCTTTTTCTCCCAGATGTTCTTTCTGCACCCTCTCTCTCTCTCCCTCCGACGTTTGCACTCCGAGGCGTTGCTATGAATCAAACCAAATATTCCTCCTGACAACAGATGCCTCTCCTCCCTCTCAGCTCATCTGCGTCCCAACATTAGTGCAGAATCAAGATGATCACAGCAGATGATCAGACCAACTCCACGTCTTCTCACGTACACACACTCAGAAACATTGACTTTAAAGTTTACCGAGAGCAAGAGGGAAAGGCAGACTAAACAGAAAACAGTTTTGGTTGCACATTGTTTGTTGAATGCAAAGCTTGATGTTGCCTTTTGGTTTCAAAAGTACAACATTCTGCATTTTCCCTTAAGTTTATGGTTTAAAGTTTAAAGTCATTTTAAGACACCACAATGTTCATTTTGTAGATAATAAAAAAAAGCAAAACAACCTAGTCTTTTCAAACTATGTATGCAATTAAAGGCCAGGATCAAGACCCAGTTTCCCATGAGCACTAGCACCCACTATCATGAGGACATGACTCTTATCAAAATGTGCATTTATTTTGGACACAAATGAATGGGGAGCAGATCTTTTTAACGCTACTTTTCTTCGTGCAAGATTATTTTTTTACAGGAGGCAAAGAAAAGAGGTAATTTATTTGTACTTATCTAGCGCTCTTGTTTGAAATAGTAAAACAATCAAACTCTTTTAACTCAGTTTGTATTTTAGTTTGGTACCAGATTGTATTTTCAACCACTCACAGCCTGGTGTGCTCTGAGTTATGTCTGCAACTTTTAACTTAGCGAATTCTGGTCACGTTCAACCAGTGTCCATCTGCCAACTACAACCTCACCAAGCAGAGCAAACAAACCTGGCTCTTCATTTTATTTACAGACTCTCAAGTTTGAACAAACCACTGCAGTATAACTGCTGCATGCTGAAATTATCACAAACATCTTTTTTCTTTTTGACATCCTAGCTCTATTTTCTGGCCTTACGACAACAGAATCCTGGGAATCTTTTTCTTTTTTTTCATGAGAATGACAGCTCCTGCTACTCACTGCTAAGCTCTGCTCAGCGGTGTTGTGTCTTCTCAGGAACTTTCTGTCCATGTGCTGTAAATCAATCTGGTCCTGAACAACATATGGGTTAGACTTTTTCAAGATCACTTAGAAAGTCCTCACAGGCCAAAATTAGCAAAAAAAAAGAAAAAAAAAAATCTGGGCTTCATTGTGTTGTTTCTTGAGAACTATTTACTTTCTAACTACAGATGAAACATTTTTTCTACATTAATCACAGAAGCACACATTCATGGTCTGCTCTGTTACTGGGATAAAAATCCTCAGAGTGGAAAGCTGGAGGCAGGGTTCTGTTTTTCTTTTCTTTTGGTAATTTTCTCCAGGAGTGCCCAGACTTTAAAAAAGTTGTGTGGGTCAGCAGCTTTTGATGCTTATGTGGGTTAAAAATACTGCAGAGTTTCCTCTCTGCCAGCCAGTCCTGGTCTTCTCAACTTCTGTTCAGTTTGGGAAGCTGAATGCTGACAGAGTCTTGATGATATTCAGTGAAGTTAATGGTCTTCAGTGGAAACCTCTCACCTTAACTCCTTATCATCCAACATTTACAACAAATCCTTTATTCTCAACATTTATTATTATGTTGCATTTTCTTTTGCTTCAAATCAGCATCATGTAACCTTGTCCTGGAACGACGTCTCAGCTATAATTTTCTGCATTTGGATCCAAATAGCATTGTACCAACAAGACCAGCTGTGACAGCCAATCACTCAATGGTTTAAGCTCATCTCATGTATCAGAGGTCAAACTTTTCTTTTATTCTAACCGTTATCATCGTAATCTTCATGAACCTCATCATCATCATCATCATCTTCATCATCATTATTATCATCATCATCACCCTTATTCACAGGTGTTTTTTCACAATAATGCACAATTAAAGCAAACTTAAAATGACAAAAACAGATATTTAAATTCAGAATCACAAAATAAAAACACAAAAAAATCCTAGTCTCCCTAATATAGTCAAGATTTTGCAGTTCACACATGCACCTCACAGCAGGAGGTTTTGTTTTCCTCAGTTATGCACTCTCACAACCAAGAATCCCCTATTTGTGTAGGATCTAGGATGGGCATTCAGGATGAAGAAAAATTCTCAAACAGGGATCCTCTGTGGGGAAAATACCATCAGGAATTTGGTCTCTCATTCAGACTTTTGTCCTTCAAACCCATCTCAGGGACATTTACATCAGAGGTCAGAGGTCAGTGTTGACTACCTAGTTTTTTTTCCTGAAGGTTTTGGGGATATAAAGTTAAGTCTCTGTTGGCAGAAAGTTCAACTTAACATTTCTATTTGTAACTCCTTCAAAAACTTTGACTAGTCCCTTGGTAATTCATTCATGCTCTCACTCATCCATGCACCCACCCATTCTTGGATCTTATCCCTGTCCTGACTCATGTATTCATTCCCCAGCTTTTTTTCGTATCTTGATGTTTTGCTGGAGAAACCCACTGCCCGTAAATCCATGAGTCAGCCACAGCCCATCTGCTCTTACATAACAGTCCCACAATGCAACAGTGTTGGGTGCCTAAGTCTACTGCCTTGATCATCCATACATACAAAAAGACTTTCATTCCAACTCTCCTTCTATTGAGAAAAAAAAAAAAAATCATAACATACTAAAACAATCTTACCACACACTCTGTTCTGGGTTGTGTTTGAACAGGATCAGATCAGTCAGGGTGGAGGTGAACACCAAACCATGTGTCAAAACTCCCAGCAGGCTTTTTGTTTTCACATCAGGTGCACATGGCTGTAGAGAGGGTTGGGGCCCAGACGCCATAAACAGACACACAACACATTTGCTGCTCCAGTGACGCACAACACAGACACACACATGGCGGGATAGTGTGGAGCTCTAAAAACAAACAGAGCTTGACCTGACGGCTGGACTGAAGCGAATTTAGAAACCTGGAGCTTGAAATATTTCAAAACAGAACAAAGGAGTTTCTGCCAAACAGCAGCCTGAAGAAGTCCAGGAACATATGTTTGAACTATGATGCCCTTAGTGAGCTTGTTTTGATACAACCTCCAGGTGGTAAGTGATGAGTTTGAGACTGAAACAAGACCAGGCTCTGAAGTTTAAATAATCCATGAAATAAAGATGAACAAGAGAAAGTCTGTTTCTACAACTGTGTCCATGGCTCTACCAAGCCCCGCAGGAACACTGAAGCTCTTTTTTGGGGAAACCATGGCGAGTTCATATGATCTCAACTTTACAAGAAAACCACACACACACACACACACGCACGCACACACACACGCACGCACGCACGCACACACACACACACACACACACACATCTGCAGGATCAGGAGCACTTCAGTTTCTTTATGTTCACTGAAAGTTGGCCTGCAGCCCAGATCCTGTTTCTCACTAATTATGGACAGAAGTTAAATTGTAGCAGTGACGCAGAGTCTGCCATCTGCAGTAAAGACAAAGGGACTTACAGCACATCACGCCATCACAACTGTCAGAATAAAAGCCCTAAAGTGGTTAATTTTAAAAGTATGCAGCAGAAGAAATGCATATTAATAATATATGCTTTAGGGACTGAGGCTTTTCAAAGGAAAAAAATACAACTTTTTCTGCTCTTCCACGTAGAAAGGATGGAGAACATCAATGGGGCAATAATATTGAGCAAATTTAGATCAATGTTGAAATGACAAGAAAAAAATCAAAATACCTTGCGCTAATATTTACCAGTTGTATGTGGGGTAAAGTTAGCTTGTTAGCCTCAACAGGTGCAACTGACAGTAGCAGCAGCAGCTGTCAGTCTTCAAGTGTTGTGGTAAATTTCTGTAGTGATGGAACTGCAAATCTCATTGTTACTACTGTTAAGACTATTTGCCCACATTTCAACTTTACTCTCAAAATCATATTTCCTCTTTATTCTCTCTTGTAAATGTTGTATCATTCTTTTCTGTGTTATCATAGATGCACAGGATAGCTTCTCTCACTCGCTATCATCAACAGTTAAAGTCACTTGCACTGGGCGCATTGTGATTGGCTGGGGTCACTATGCCTACTCTAGGCCCAGAGACCTTTGGAGTCAACCAAAACATCAACATAACAGGCAGGGGAGGGGGGTCGAGGCAGAGACTGACACACATGTCCAGAGGCCCATAGATGAACTTAGAGCAGGATCATTCCCAAAAAGTAGACTTTTTTTATAGGAGAAATCCCACAGACCATACCTTTAATCTTGATTTGCTCAAAATTTTCTCAATCACAACTGGCCCCAATCCTCTAATGCAAATATCAAATTAAACTGTCTTGTCATTACACTTGTCTTTTACACTCCACGTGCATGTTGTTATTGGGGAATAAAATAATCGAAAGTGTCACAACATCACAACATTGAAATAAAATGTCAAAGGGCAGATTAAAAGGAAACCATCGCATTTATGAGCAAATGACTATGGGAAAAACAAAGGATGATAGCAATCATTTACAATTAGTTTCCATTGAGATATTACCCTGGAATACTTGGTGAAAGTTAACCTGCAAACAGTACTCCAAGTAATTTAGTTAGGAGTTAAAGTACAGAAATGTAATTCTGAAAATGAGATAATTGATAAGATATTTGTGTGATGAAATTACCAGAAGTTGCAGATTTACAAAATTTACTATCAACAAAAATAAATTATCTTCATGCAAACCTTACTAAATTATCTGCCCCCTTTCCCCTTTTGTCTTTTATTTTGAATCACTTCGTTTCCGTCTCTCTCTCTCTCTCTCTCTCTCTCTCTCTCTCTCTCTCTCTCTCTCTCTCTCTCTCTCTCTCTCTCTCTCTCTCTCTCTCTCTCTCTCTCTCTCTCTCACTGTTTTGCTGCTGTCTCCAGGTTTTGCTCTCCAGGCACCTCCTCCTCCTCCTCCTCCAAACATGGCGCTGACCCGTAGCTATGCTGCTTCCCCGACAGACGACGTAGAGAGGGACAGAAGGAGGAGAAGAAGAAGCGGGCAGAAACTCTCTTTAAACGTGTTTTAAAAATTTATTTGAAACGATTACAACTTTACTCCTCCTGGTAACTATAGTCGGAGACTTTGCGCACACATCTTGGAAACGTCTACGCGTCAGGCTGTGCGCGTAACGGAGAGCCCACCTGTCCGACGAAGGTAGATTTCACTCCGTTTTTTCTAGGATGTGAATCTCCCTGATTTGTGTGAGGTAACGGATCCGTTGAAGGAGTCTGACTGGTGACTCGGGGTCAGAGCTGGCTCTGGTTTAATCATGTGCAGCCCTCTGATGTGCAGAAACACGGGGGCTGAAGAGGACTGAGGCTTTTCAAAGGAAAAAAAAAACACAACTTTTTCCGCTCTTCCACGCCGAGAGGATGGATGGAGAACATTTTACGCTGTCAGGAGTTGAGAGGGAAAGAGAGAGGCTCCCACCAATTTACAACAGCTCCCCTCCTGCTGTAAGAAAACCGTTTTTCTTACCTTTTCCACTTCATTTATCTCTTTCTTGTCCAGACACTGCAATCCTGGAGGCAGACACTGTTTCCTAACTCATGCCCTCTTTTTACTTGCATGTAAACAAACGTTCCTTTTATTATAAATTTCAATATGACAAGCTGTCATTCTATATCCAGACCTCCCAGACAAAAAAGTTTCTGGTATAAGTTTCCATATTGTTGAAAACAGTTATTGATCTGGATATTTGACTTCTAAACATGTCTTTGATGCCTTATTGATTAAAAATGTGATATTTTGCAAAGAGGAAAAATGATGCAATAGCCAATTTTATACAGGTCACTTTTAAAAAGTGCTAGACAACAGATTTAACAGATTTCGAATCAGCAAATTGTTCATAAATACAGGTATAGAAATGATCAATATTAAACAAATAACAGCAATTTAGTCAATTATTTTTATTTTATTTATTTATTTTTTTAATGCGTATTTTTTTACTCTGGTCTTTTAAAGTTCTTATGTATGTGTGTACAAGTGTGATGGGGAATGTGTGAATGTGTCTTTGATGCAACTGAGGCCTGTCAAAAGATGAATTTCTGTCACCTTCTTTGTGTCAGACAATAAACTTCTATTCTATTCTATTCTATTACTGTTTAACAGGTCTGCATTTTTTCATGTGATTAGCTAAGCTGTTGCAGCCTGGACACTGCTTTTGTTTAGCTTTACTTTTTATTTTCACTTTTCAAAACTTAGAAATAACTTAAATAACAATGTCTTTATATGCAGATTTTTTTTTTGACAAATTCGTGATCTCAAGCATTTTTATTCCAGATCATTTTATAGCATCATCATCCATCCTATATTGAACCAATAATGATGTTGTTTCCGAACCTCCCATGTCGACAGTCTCTGCTGCAAACTTTCTCTTGTAGCCACATTTGAATGGGGGGGATGAATGAAGATTGTAAAACTTTAAATTGCCTGTAGCATATACTCTGACTTTGCTTCCAGCCTGCTCTTATTTCTTGTCATTTTCTGTGTTTGGAAAAAGTGATGCCCCTGTCTTACATAATGAGGCCTGACATCAGCTCTGCAGTGGCGTTTGATGATGTAAGCTGAGTGTTATAAATGCATAGCAGGGAGCTGAGTGTTGGCCCTGCTGGACTTTTATCGCCATTTTTTGAGTTTCAATTCATGGGTGTCACTTTTTGAGCAGACTGGCGGGGTTGAAGCCTGGTTAGTTGATGTCATCTCCATTGTGTCAGGGAGCAGGAATGTGCAGATCAGATGGTTTTGACCAATAAAACAGTCTGTCATTGCTCAGACCCACTCTGGCCGTGTCTGGAAATGCCATAAAGTGGCTGCATACGTTCTCTCAGTCAAGCTGATTCTGTGATGCCTCCACAGAAGTCTTGTGGCCCCTGGAGCTTACATCTGAGGAAATTCAGGCTCAGAGGTTGGATAAAAAAAGGCTCGGATTCAGTGGGCTGTCATTGTATCACAGCCCAATAAAAACAGAAAAATTGAAGGCAGCTGGTGCTCACTGAAGAGGCTTTTTTTGTACCTGAACAGAGCTGCTGTTTGTGGAAGCTGCCTCAGGGTTTCCTGAAACCCAATTTTCCCAATGAGTTTTTCTCCAGACCTCCAAGAACTGGACAAAAAAGCTTGCCTATTAAAAAAAATTACATAAAATAACCAAAGGATGAAATAGGGTGGTGACTATTGGCAAGCAATCTCTTCTCAAGTCCCCATGTACAAAATACTTTCAGATTTGTGGTATGACAGGTGTCTCTCTGAGGCGTTTCACCATCCTTCGCCTGAGACCATAGAAGAGGGTCATTGCACAATGGCCGTCTTTTCAAGATATTCACAACAAAGCACCAAGTAGCCTGAGTTGTCTGCAACTTTATTGCACTCACTACTGACAGATTGTTTCTTCAGTCTGTTGTGATCAAGCTTATCTGACTTATAGACTATCAATTTAACTCTAGATCAGTTTGTTTCCTCTTTGATAACTGTAATTGACACATGCTATAACTCTCATTTCTGCAGTTTGATAGTTTAAGTTAAGTTCAATTGATGGAGGTAATTCAACCCAATTCAAAATGAAATATACTGATTTACACAAAAAGAAAGCCCCATTAGTTACCCATATGACACCAGACTCTTGATGGGTGACTACTGATTTGATGCCTCTTTCAGCAAAAAAAAAAAAGAGAGAGAGTAAAAAAAAAAAAACGACAACTTTCTCTGCAGATATATGCGATGTTTTAGCGTTGAATTTAAACTGAAGCACAAATATTTGTGTGCAGTTTTGCAGCTCTGAGAAGTTTGCTCTTATGTTGCATCCCCTTGCAGTTCTAAATGTAAAGTCGTACACTTGGAAACCATTAGTTTGCTCTTGTAGGTGTGTGACAGAGATTGATTTCAGCACTGTGCCAGAATCTCATTGTAAAAAGGGCTTTTAAGTTCAGTCTAGCAACAAAATTATATTTAGCTATAAATGTGTTTTTTTTCAGACTTGAGAGAATTGGTGCCAAAATATCAGCTCAAGTCTTCTGAGACTGATTTTGTGAGTAATGCTAGAAGTGATCTCAGTGCCCATATCAACCATGATCTGCTGCTTTTAACCTTTTATATGAAGCCAAAGCAGCAAAATTGATGTATGTGGTCCATCGGTGCCAGAGCGTAATGAAAGGTGCTGAAACTCTTCTGACTTGAGGGCAATAGGGAGAAATAATGACCTCAAGTATTTTAAAGCTCTGTGTTCGACATGCAGCTGGCCTCTTGTTTGTTGCTTTCACACCTGCTGGAGAAACGGGTTATAGATCCAACTCCTTGAACAGTTATTCTTCTGAAGATTTGACTGGTTGAAATATGACGCCAAAAGTGAAACCTTATTTTTCTTCCCAGAGACGAAAAGTGGAATTACCACAATGGTTTTGATTAGAGAGGATGCGTTTGGATTTGCTTGTTCTCTGAAGTTGTATTAATACTGCCAGCACTACTGATACAAGCACACACAGTGTCACAATAACCCATAACATCTGGTTGAAGATTAACAGCTGAAAGAGTAGGGTGTGTGTGTGCTCATGTGTATGTGTGTGAGAGCAGTAGAGAGACAGTGACGTGGTACCCATGAGCTCTACTCTGTGTGGTTGCTTCTGGATGACAACATTTCCTCTTACTCTGAATGACTGAGTGAAGTTGGAAACTGAAACAAAAACTTAAGCAGAAACTACTGATTACTGTCAGATGTGAAACAGGACAAAGACACCGCTCATGGTATTTAAAAAAAAAAGAAAGCGAGAGAAGGTGTGGACATCATTTTTGGGGGGCTCTGTACAAAACAAAGGAAAGTTAAATTGGATTTTTACATTTGGTCATGGTGGTTTCCCTGCTTCAAGTTTCCCAGAGATCACCTGTCAATCAGCGGGTGTGGATGGGGCTTTGGCATCCGTAATGAAAGAGAAGCAAGTGAGTTGGGAGTGATGTGGCTTTTCTGTGGCTTCGCTGAGACAGGAGTGTAATTATGCCCTCACAAGTTTAAGGTGCAGATGAAGCAAACATTACACAAACATGAGTGAACAGCCATGCTCACAGAGCTGTGAGTCAGCATTTTTGGAGGAGTGGCACTTCAAACTAAGTACTATACATACTCTCTTAGGAATCATAGTGAACACCACAGTCACCACAATAAGTTTTGGCCAGAAAGTAAAACATGGGGTGCAATTCATTTTTTGTTGTTATGACCATAAAAGATTGAAAAAAAGTAAACTTAAGTGTAGCAATGAAAATATATGCAAGAAAAGGTTTTGCAGTCGGGAGTATCTTAATAGCCGTCATCTACTGTTTTCTTTTACCATGGGCACCATGTTCTTGACTTCAACTAATTTTTAGCAGCATCAGACAGCAACAAAGAGGTTGATCTACGTCAGGCCTCAAGACCACTGGCAAATAGCTAAACACAGCCACCTCTCCGTCAAATCCATCATTCCTCTGATTATGCCTACTTATGCACATCTCAGTATTTGGCACTGCCACATTGGCTCCATATCACAAGCTGAGGTTTCTACTTAGTTGGTGGTTGAGTGAGCCCATTGGAAAATTGGTATGATGGGCTGTATGGATAAAGTAATCACTGAGGAGAAACGTTTGAGTCATTACTGCTCTAAAATGCCAAACTCTGTAGTTGGTGTCCTTATTTGGATAAATAGATAAATTAAAAACAAGCTTTTTTCCCCTTACATTTCAGAAAACTCCTATTCCAGCTTCTGTCTAAAGGCATCTTATTTGAGCTGATGCCTCTTTAATGCTCCCCACTCCACAAACCACCTTCCCTCTGATTGGCCAACCTGACGAGGGCAGAGCTTTGGAAAGACCTTGGTGTTTAAGGCCTGCATCTCCATTGTGTCATGAACTAGTTAAGAGATTTTCTAGTGATTACTTCATTATTCTAGCAAGTTTGTAGGAGATCTCATGAGGATTTCTAAAAAAAACTGTTTCGAGCAGTTAACAGACAGATTCAAGGATTTCTCGAACACATGAGCCATGTAGAGCCTTGAAAATCTGTACAAATTTCGTATGGGCATCCTCCATTGTTTTTGCTTTATGACTTTTTGAAATATGGAGAAGCACAATGCCCCTGCTTTGGCATTAGGAGGGGTAAAATGTTATCCTGTTGATGATGTAAAAATGGTCCACAGCTTATCACTACAGCAGTTTGGACTGCTTCTACTTTGGAAAACGCAGACTACTGCCATCTGCTGGTTGGGTCACCTATGTTTTCCCCATGCAGGAGCAGAATGATGTTGTTTACGGCACCTATTTGGTTATCAGCTTTGAGCTCTCTTGTGTGTTTAAGAGCAACTTCTTGGCTCAGAGACACTCTGGGGGTTGACACAGAGTAATCTTTTACTGCCTTTACTTCACTGATATGTGTGTCAGTCTGTCAAATGCCTGAGTAAAAAGAGAATGGTTACAGGCCAACTAAATTCATTAGGCTACATCCTCAAAGAACCGTACATGTTTGAGTTCATCATATGGTCAATACTACATTTCAGGCAGTTGATGGAAAAACTCCTGTTTGTCGAATCTAAACTGTTTTTGGAAAATTTCACATGTTGGCACATGTGTAAGAATTTATGTAGCTGCTGCTACTAATGGAAACAGATGTGAGTTCTTCATGGACTTCATGTTTATGTCACAGATGTTCTGTCTGATTTCAGTGGATCTGTTTTGCAGAACCTGCTTTTGTTGTCATGCAATCACTCTGTGCTGATCAGTCACATTCAGTTTGAACGTGTTTGATCTGTTCTTAATGGATCTGGTCAACACTCTCAAAGAGTGTATGGTGTGTTCAGTCTCCGCCAAAAAAACCAAAACAAAAAAAACAGGTTTCTGATGCATCAGAGACAAACTGTTCTTTTATTTAGTGTTGTAGTGTGCTCATACAAATACAACAGATTGCTCTGATTCTTCTTCTAAGGATATTTTGCAGCTCTCCAAGCAAACTCATGCAGCCCCCAAATGCAGTATCGCCACTGAAGTGTGTGTGTGTGTGTGTGTGTGTGTGTGTGTCCCTTAACTGCTGTCAGCAGCGGCTGCTGTGCATCTGTTGATCTCTCCACCTCCTCCCTCCACCTCTCATCCCCTCACTTTTCTATCTCCTTTCCATATTCTTGGATTTCCTCCATCTCTTCAAATTTCCTTCCACTCCATCTGTCCTTCATGCTTTTTTCAGTCTTCCCCTCTTTAGCCGCCTTAATTTCCTTTCTCTTACCTCTTTGATTCCCCATTTCCTGCTTTGTCTGCATCTCCTGTCCTCTTATCATGGTGTTCTTGTCACTTTACTTATCCTCTCTATTTTCTGTCTCCCTTTCCCCTCTTATCCTCGTTTTTCTGACCTCACCTAACCTCACCACCTCACCCCCTTTTTTGCCTCAATGTTTCCATCTCCTCTTCCTGTCATTAGACTTGAATACACTCTTCGTAGCTCAAAGTTTGGATGATGTAAGTGTTTTTGTTTCAGGGGAGAAATGTTTTGAGAGTGTTGTGAATCTGTTTGTTAGCTTTTTAAGTCACATGATAGAGATGGTGATAAACTAGGGTAAACCAAGTATGATTGTAACACTTTTTTGCTTCAGCACCTGCAACTTTGAATATTTGAGCTACACCTCAAACATGTTGTTTTATTACACAGTACCTAAATTTGCAATCAATGCAACCAGGTCATACTTCTGCAAAAATATTTAGGCCTCATAAATTTATGTCAAATGCATGCTGATTTTTTTTTAATCAATGTACTGAAAATGATTCTTAACATTCTCAAAAAGGCTTAGTTCAATGTAATGTGCAGTCTCCACTTTTCTCCTTCTATAGGGAATGTTTGAAACCTCATAATATCCATATTCATTCTATGTAAAATCACACACCCTAAAATGTGCTGTAGAATTTTTTCTCTCTTTTTTTTTGGATCAGCAGCAGTAGCCAAAGACTCACTGCATAACTTTCCTCTCAGATCACTGGAGCAAACTAATTTGTCTTTCCTCCATGAGATGTGCAATGTTGTTTCTCTCTGGGTTTTAACATGACACAACCATGGGGCTTCCTCTTGACAAGTTCTCCTCCTGAAACAGGGTTTGGGACGAGGAGTGAAGCAGCCATTTCCATCTCTGGGCACTTTCATCTCCACATTGAGCCAGAGGAGAGACACATTAGGGCGAGGCCTGACTGGTGGCATGACGGGAACCCTGACCAGCAACCAGTGGCTCAAACATGGTAAGTCTAGTGTTGTGGTGTGGAAAATTGACATCATTTTATCAATCGGTGCAGCTGAACTTGGTGTATTACAGGGTCACATTTTACTCCTAGAGATTTTGTTTTAGAAAACAAATCAGGGTTTTCTTTCTCCCTTATGGAGTATGAAAAAAGTTTCTGTGTAAAAGATAGGTTGAGTCAGCATTTCCAACATGCCAACCGCCGTCACTGTGGTTCCACAAAACCATTGAGTGAGGTCCCAGAGACTAAGTTTTACACAGTTGATGGCTTTGTCACAATCAGATACAAAAACATAAAGAAAGAAAAATAGTAAAATTTAAGTTGTAAAAAAAAATTTCCTAAACTTTTGATGGTTCATGTGGTTCATGTTGAGAAGCCTTGAAGAAAAGGGCTTTAGAATCACACATATTCCAATGAAGAGTTAATCGGTCATTTTCCCAAAGTGAAACTCGTTGTTGATGCGGTAAGAAGTGACTTCATTGGGCAGCTCCACCTCAAGTCTGATGGAGCATTGCATGAGTATAAAGACCCTAATCCCCATGATTCCTTAATGTCCCTCCACATAAATCATTTCAAAGGAAATGTTTCCAGCTGAGCAGCTCATTTTCAGTGTGGTGCGTTCACTGCCTGAACGTCTTTGTTCTCTGAGACACTGTGGTCTGTGTCTCTGTCTGGGATGTAATGATGTGTTACTTCCTCTGTTTACATTTCCCAATGTATGTACTCAGACTCTGTTTATGCTGAGTTGCTAGCAACGACTCTGGAGCAGCAACACATGTCTCCATAACTGTGGCTCTGCGGTGGAGTCGGTTGTCTTCTGATTGGGAATTCAGGGATTCAATCCTTGTGTCATTGGGCAAGACTCTGCCTCTGGTGGCGGTGCCATTGGTGTGTTCATGGGATTAGCTCACTCAAAAGGACACACCACAGAGCAGCCGCTTCCATCACCGTATGTATGGGTTACTGTGACTTCAGACTCATAAGTTCCATGAGTGTTCAAAAGACTTGAAATATCCATATACTAACACAGTTACCATTGACTGTTTTAAAGACGAAGACTGTCAAGAGAGAAAGAAGAAACGCTATTCACATAGTTTCAAAAAGTTGTCAAATCACACTTAGGTATGGCTTTCTTATTTTCTGCTGTCAGAAGCTACACTAGAAGTTCATGCTGATTTGACTGGACTCAGTTGGTGATGGGGAACAGTAAGAATGTTATGCTGAAAGAAATAAACTTGTCTTATATTTTATCAACCTGAGCTTTCAATGAATCTATACTGTCATTAAAGGGGATGTTGCTTCCCGTAAAAGGCGAGGTTATTTCTGACTGCCGTGAGAACACAGACCCAACAGAGTGCTCACCAGCCTGCTTTGTCACCACGGCTACCGATGCCAGAATAATTATGCAAACCTCCGCCCCAAATGAAAACCATATGAAAGTGAAAACACACACACACACATACACACACACATACACACACAAAAAAGATAGTGTAGCATTCCTCTGGCTCAATACAGTCGTCTGGCCTGCTGGATAATCACCACAATTTGCTGTTTCATCTGTTAAGTATTACAGGAGGTTTGTATTTCTTTTTAATATTGTCAAATACGGTTTTGTGTGTTGTGAACAAGGACCCATCTGACTTTCATTCCAGGATCTGTAAACAATGACACCTTTTCTGAAAACACAGGCATGAAAACCAGGCTTGTTGGGGAAAAAAAATTAAAAACTTCAGTGATTAAACGGACATATAGCGACATTTCAGCAGGATATAATAACCTGATTCATTTATGGTAACCCTACACTGTAGCATGGTGTTTCCCATGCATCTTCTTAGTTTTCTGGAGTCAGAAGTGAGCAGTTATGGTAAGAACAGAGTTAATTATTTTAGCAATTTGTCCATCACTCATTTACTTTCTGATACACGAAAATAACTTTGTGTGGCTCATGACAAAAAAACTTGAAACTGAGAAGTGGCCACGATTTGTGGCAGGCATGAAGTCCCCAATACTGATTTTTTTTTCTACCAGCACTGAGTAGCTTGTCAGAGTGCCGTGACAAGCTACTTTCAAAGACACATTGGTTATGAATGACAGGCAAACAGATGGTTTTGTAAGGCGAAGGTTGTTCATGTGCTCAGGCCCTATATATTGTCCTGAGATGACTATCATGAAAGCAGTATCACTTTTTAGTTTATTATGCATTAATTTTTCTTCCTTTTATACATTCAGGTTTTCACCATAAGTCATCACAAAAACAATCAGAAAGCAGATAACTGAGCTTAAGCATGGATGTTGTCCTTTTTTCATCTAAGGTAGACCTTATGGTGGTAAGGGCATAATGAATAAAATAAAAATAAATTCATTCAATAAGACCAACATAGATAAAAGACAAGACCTATAGTAGAACAGAAAACAGCTGAATTTTGTTGATTTAAAGAGTTTGACGAACAGAAACTGAATGTAAATTAACTTGACTGGACTAACTACATGCAAACATTTTAATTCACTGAAAGGCAAATCTATTGAATGAATGTATTCACATCATGTCACACCAACAAATGTACTTGGCATTCAAAGAAATGTTAAGATTGATTCACTTTACTTTGAATATTTGATGGATCATAGGTGGCATGATGAAATCATGTTCATGAGGCTCTGTCGTGACAAACCTTGTGAAAAGATGGAAGAGGTGAATGAGTTCTTTTCGGTGACTCTTCAGATTGAAGGGCGTCATGACGACTGGGACTTGTTGCTGTTGGTAGTATGCACAAGCTGACAAAGCAGTGGTAATTGGAAAGCAGTGATGGACAAATGAAGGTTAAGTGCAGTGTCTTCTTTGAGCATCATTAACTGGTGTTTTAATCCTTTTACTTCACAAATCCAAATGTTTAATTTTTGGTTTCTATGAAACATCTTACACGTTCATGGTCCTCAGTGGATACATCTTGTAATTATGACTATGATCACCGCTGATATCAATTTTGTGTCCTTTCCTATGAATTCTTGAGAACATGGTTTCTCACACATGCACTTGCCTTTCTCTTTTATACAACTCTTTTTGCACTCAAAGAAAACAATTTTGTCTTGTTTTGCCTCCCATGTCTTTTTATTTGAACAATTGTGGTGGCTTTTCATGTTTTATGTGAACTTGTCTTCTTAGAAATTTAAACTAACCAGAAAGTGGTTAGCCTCTGACATAAGATGTGTGTGCGGGTTGAACTTTTATGAGGGCACTCTTCATGTTTTCATGGATTCCTCATGTCATAAGTTTTAGAAAGTTCTTTATTGGAGTGAACACAAAGCTTTTTAGCTTGTTTTAAAACAGACTGCAATAAATTAGATGCATTTTTATCACCCAAACAATAAGGCTATCTTCTCTAATCAATTTAATGCTTGGGTTGTGTGTAAAGTCTTTAAACTTTTCTAAAAAAATAAAAAATTACAAATCAAAAAAATAGAACAAGCACAAACTCTTCAGGGGACCTGAAACCTGCTGAAATTATGACATTATTGCCTTAGGTTTCAGGGTCAGGCCTCAAATCCTGTTTTCTACCCATAGCTCCACCTCTGACAGGCCTAAAGAGGGATGGCCAATCAGATGGAAGGGGGGGGGGTCAAACAGGGTGCCTTAAAGAGACAGCAGCAACAAAAAAGTGCTTCAGAGGCAGAAATTTTTTCTGAAATACCAGAGTGAGACCAATAGGAATATTTTGGAGCTGTTGAATGTTTAAGGCTACTAAGGGAGGACCAGAGGGACAGTATATAACCTACCACCTGATTTCTTGAGGGAAACACTGACACTTTGAGACATCTAAAGGATAAATTGAACAAAATTATTTCTTGATTTCAAACAAACAGTCATAATAATGGATAAATAAAGAATAGAAATAAAATGACATCTCTGCCCCATACGATGGTAGTTTTTTGAAACCCTGATGTCCTCTTAACCTATACATCCTAAACTGCACTGAAAACATTTTATTCTTCTCAAACTGTGCTAATATTGAAATGTATGCCTCCCTCAGCCTGTGTTTAAGCCTCTTTTATCTTCTGCTTACCCATGCAAACAGATTCAGCCTCCACAATGCACCTGGACAGGCCTGCTGGTAACCATTGTTACTGTGGAAACAGATACAAAGGGAGACTAATTATAAACAAAATTTATGGATGCTGAGCAGTGTGGGAGGATGGGTGAACATGTGTATCTCTGTGATTTAGGTGAATTACTATCAGTTGTCCATTTGGGTCGTGTTTGTGTTCAAGTGGAAAAAAAACATTATCCAAGACATCCGTCTTCCTTAACACATTTTCTTTCAGGTTTTTCTAGTTGAATTTGTCCATTAACTTTTTCTCTTTTTGGATTAAAATACTTTTCAAATCGTTCCCATACTCTCATTTGCTGTACAGCTATTTTTTTATTTTTATCTGTCTGTGGTCTTTGGTGTCCGCTTGTTTGATAGTCAAAGGAGAATCATTTTTTATGGTCTATCATTAAAATTAAATGTTTAACCTTTAATCATATGAAGGATAATAAAATGCTCAGCCAAACTGACATCGTGTTGATGAAAGAAATACTGTAAACTTGAGACCTTGAGAAATTAACACAGTAGCTCACATGAAAAGACAAAAAGCAATCAGTGGTTTGAACAGGATCATTTTGTTGCCTGAGGTATTTATATATCAGTATTCAAGAGACATCCAAGCAGTTACATTAGATATGAGGATGAATTCATGACAATTGTTACCACACTGTGATTTCTCAAACTGCATGGATGATTACTGTAAAATGCAGCACCAATTAAGTTTCCGCTCAAAAGATTGTGTAAAAGAGCTTAAACAAAGCAATTGTAGGAAACAGAGATTAATTTAAAAGTCCTTCAAGATCCTGTTTATCCTTACTAGCCCTGAACTAAGCTTTCTGTGATGATACTCCTTCTGCAGCAGGCACGTCCTCTATCCTTCTGATAGCCAGTGGCAGGCTTCTATAGCCAGGCAACACTTGCAGACTGCGCTTGTAGATGGCAAATAGCAAAACAGGTGTTCTAGCTTTAGCCTGCCTACTTGTGCTGCTTTGCCTGCAACTGCTCTGCACCAAAACCCCAACTCAGATTCTCTTTTTCTTCTCTGTTTGATTTCATACGTATTGACATTGATGTCCTCTTTGTTCTGTAACTTTGAGGGTCTTTGCCAGAGCTGCTTTTCCCCATTGTGGCTTTTTAGGGACACTGCTCATCCTGCCCCGGACTTTGGCCTCCACATGGTCCATAACTGTACCACCAAAATATAACTTAATGCATGCAAATGATGGGTTCTTTTGAAGTGAGTGATCCAGACTAAACAATGCGGCGTGAACATTAACAGCATATTAGATTAGAAAATAAAACTTGTTGATGGTGATGAGGATAGTTGATGAGTTTGAATTTCAGTTTCGGCACACTTCACTCTAAGATGAGTTGCTTGAGAGCATTACTTCTCTTTTTGACTAGAAGTATCTCAAAGAGGGTTTTATTTCCTTCTTGTGTGTTTCTCCTCCAGGGAGAGAGCTGCCTCCTATCTGCAGTAATGTTCGTCAGAAACAGCGGCTCTCCATTGACACTCTGCCCCAAGAAGTCAAAGCTCCATTCCCATGTGACCCTATCATCCCCATGCGTACCAAGACCACCAAGGAGTTTCAGTGAGTTATAGTTTTTGAACTTTAACCTTCAACATCAAAGACTTTACTTAGTCCTGTGCTGAAAACCATAAAACAAATCCTCCCAAACCACGATTTCCAATTCGTACTGAATTAGCATTGAATTAGTACTTGCAGTTGTTTTCTGGACAGGCCTGCTGTGTCTTTTTTTTAACATTTCATGTTTGTGTCACCAGAGAGGACATTGAGCATGCTGTCCAATCAGGGGACTGGAGGGAGGTTCGAGAGTTTTACCTGACCACCTTTGACTCCTTCATAGAAATTAACGCTGCCTTTAAGGTGAAACACCCGCTCTCTCTCACACACACACAGTGACACACATACATTCTGGCTCTTAGAAGAATGCCTGTTGAGAGGAAAGTCTTTTAGATGCTGTAAAAATTTTCCCAGACGCCATAACCTCTTTACGATGGGAAAGCATTTTTTTTCTCCACTGTTTTCCTTCTGCCTCTCCTTCTCAAGCTCCCTCCATATTTTTTTCTCTACCTTCTTTTCCCAGAGAGAGGCAAACGGATCATTCAACACCATTGATGACTCAGGAGTCAACGCAAAGTTTGTCAACGCTGTTTACGATGCACTGCTTAGCACAGTAAGGATAGGATACTCACACCAGACTCATGTACAAAAATACACACACACACACACACACACACACACACACACACACACACACACACACACACAAATGAGTATGACCAAAACAATAGGTGCTCATTAATCACTACTGGGATTTTTTCTAAGCATGTGTACTCAGTCAAAATGTCTATATCTTAAGAGCTGATTTGCAACTGACAGGTTAGATCAGGTTCAGCCTTTATACAAAGACATATTTATGAAGAGGGTTTTATTATTCAAAAAACTGTTTACTTAGTTTCTTGAAAGGAAGCAGCCAGCAACAACTATACCTGAAAGACCTGATAGTGCTTCAGTGCTGACTGAGCTAAATTGTATGAACACTTAAAAAAGAAAATCGATGATCAAGTAGCAGTTTGTTGCTCTGCAGGTTCATGATATATCTTTCTTTTAACTGGCCATTGGCTACTAACTAGTTGCACCAGCTCTGAATAAGTTGTTTCTAATGTGTAAAGTTGCAAAGTTAGCACTAAGTGCATCCAGAAACGCTTCGCTTTTTCCACGTGTTACATCACAGGCTCTTTCTAAAATGGACTACAGTATTTCTTCAAAATAAAATAAATAAATAAATAAAATATGGTAACAAGTACATTGTTGACAGCTATAAGCTGAGCTGACTGATGAAGCATGAAGCACAACAATAACCACTGACGTGCATCCCACACCAACCATCATTTTGTAGATGCTTGCCATTATGTTTTTATGGACTTTGGATGCACATCTCATTGCCTGTCAATGGCAGAAACAATCATTTATTGTGAGCAGATTTTGATAATGCCCGGATAACTGATTCCTCAAGGACTACATTGCTGTTTGTCTAAAACTTTTGGTTGTCATTTGTCTTGCACGCTTGAATCATGAAAAGTTTAAAAGCAGTGGTTTCACTTAAATAACCAGTTTCATGGAAGAGAATAATAGCACTTCTTCCAACCAAGTCAGTATTTGCACAGCATGTAAATTTATATGACACTAGGTCTGTAACAGAGTTTATAGCCTCTGTGTAAGTTTATTTACAATCTGTAAAACTGAACACACAACCAGGAGATGCTGATTGATAGCATCCTAAAACCTACTTTGACAAAGCATCCAAAATGGATTCATCCGCTCAATGTTATGAGGAAAAAGTGATGACTTATGTGTTCTTGATAAGACTCTCCTGTCTTTTGGATTTTTCTCTTGGTAAATCAGGTTAGATAACTATTCTGTTGGTTTTGCGGTTTCTGGATTTTATAACATTCGGAAGTTTCAACCTTATCCTTCTCTATGTTTTGGTTGCTGAAAATGTTTTTCCTTTTTCGTTCTATGTGAAGCCTCAAGACATCCAGAAGTCAGTGCTGAAAGGGATTATCAACAGCCTGCTGAGAGAGTGGAAAGGGTGAGAAAACTTCAGTGAGGCACATGCTTCTTAAAATGCATGCTGAGGTTCCACCTAGCACATTTTAAGCTTTATATTTTTTTCTAACTTTTGTCAAGAGCCTGGACTCTCTCTATCACTCTCTCTCAGCAAAATAGATGTTTTTTTCTTTCAGCGTTTGCATCTTCAGGAGTTTTACCTGCTTGACCTGATTTCTATAAAAGAAAGAGCCTGTTTTATTACAAAAATATTTGATGTGCGTGTTCTGTTTCCAGGCCTCGGACAAAAGATGACCTGCGAGCATATTTCATTCTTGTTCAGGTAAGACCGAAAATCCTCATCCAAGATAAAGCGTTGATATTCCAAAGCGGTAAACAACAGAACCTGACAAATTGTAAATTACATGAAAATAGATTAAGATTCAGTACCAAACAAAATTTGGTGCAGTTTATGTGATACAGTTATGGAATGATGTGGTATGGTTTTGAGCTATATTTTATGGTACTATAACTTCTGTAAAATGTTAGCATGTCTAAGCCAACTCCCCTGGGCAACTACTTGAAATGGCCCTTACATGTGTGATTGGCTCAAAAAATGTCACCAAAACTGAGGCAAAACATGTTGGTATTCACTCTCTAAGTATGATTATCAACCATTATAATTTTACCTTTCAAGAGTACTGGAATCCCTCTTTTCTCTATATTTACTTGTTACTTTTCTCCTCCCACACTTTTTTCCCTTCTTGCTGGATGGTAGAGATCTTTCCCTGGTACTGTTTTCTGTCTCCTCTGTCTCCTGCCCCCATTTGTCAGTCTTTCTTCTTCCTTGCAGGTTAATTTCTTTGATCCTATGTTTGATCCCTCCTCCTTCTTTCCCTCCCTTGCCTTCATTTTCTTTCCCTCTTTCTGTCTTGTTCTCTGATCCAGTCTGATTTCCATATATGGTTTTGGGAATTAGAATCAGATAAAGACAGGAATCTGCAGTAGTTCCACTGTGGTTCCACGCTTCATCAGGACATACACACACACAAACACACATACCAGTACGCACACATGCATACATGCACCAAAGCCAAATTTTGGATTTTGTCCCATTAGACTTTGCGGACTTGCTTAGTTTTCCAAATCCCTGCAGAACACCACACAGACACACACACACACACACACACAGATCTGGATTAGGTGAGGTCATGTTGAATTTGAGGACTGCTGGTTTCCTGTCTGATGACGACTTTCTCTTCTATATGAACTTTACAAGCACAACATAAAAACTTCTCTTTCTTTCTTTTTTCTTCTCTGTTTCTCAACTTGTTTAAGGCTGATTGAAGGCCTTTTGATTTAATATTTTTTTTGTCAACTGTTACTTATTTCATCACATTTTATGGCGGTGTAACAGAAAGAACCAAAAGTTCTCACAGTCATAGAGTCATGACAGCAACAGTTTGAATCCGGCTTTGTCCTGTATTACTCTCTCTCCTGACAAACCCTCCTCTCATGATCCTTCAACTTTAAACAAATGATGACATCATTGTTTAAAAAGCTCATGGCCATCCCAGTTGTTTCACACTGATTACATGAACTGTGCACTGAGAAGAAAGAGGTTTCACTGTGGGAAATTGACAATGAAGTTCCTTCCTGATCCAAATTGCTTGTTTTTGTGTCTCAGTTTTGTCATTTCTTCCTATAAGAACTACAATAATCATTCACCTGTTCAGATAACATTTAATGAGTTATGTAATTTGGTCCTCTTCTTTTCTTTTTCTGAGTTACCATGCTTGTCAGGTCTGTAACTATATGTTTTGGGGGGTTTTTTCGTCCAAAGAACCCTCAGTACTCAAGCACCAGCACTTATGTGATCTATGCTCATCTGCTGAGACAAATCGCATCTCTGTCTGAGGCCGATCTTCACTTCCTGGTCCATTGGCTGAAAAAGTAGGTCTGAGCTTGGACACTTGTGTGTTTGCATGTGGGTGTGTCTTTTTTAAACCTGTCTACCTTTGTTGGATTTTTTTCCTGCGAAACTCCTGTTCCTGTCCAAAGTTGTTGAGTATAAACCTAAAGTAGATTTTTATTTGCCTTTGTAACAATATAGAAAGTCAGGCCCTGCAGCACAACTTGAGGTTACAGCTCCTATTCTATTTTCAATCTTTGTTGTTTTGTATGTGTGCTAACTTCCTATTAGTCTTCTTATTGAAAACTGATGTTGTAGGATACATTAACTGGGAAATGCAGGGGAAAGATTTAACTAGGGCTCTGTTCTGTGATGTACTGTTTAGATGTATAGATTTCTTTGTTTTGTCATTTTGTGTTTGCTGCAAATATCAATCAGAGCTTCAAAAGATCTCTTTGCCTTTTGGCACAAACTCCAAATTTCTGATAAACTATAGCTGTTGCTTTCTTTTTGCTATCAGTCTTCATGACTGTTTCCACTATAATTCAAAGGGCTGAAGCTGCTGATCAGAAAGGGAAAAGTCCACGTCTCATATGCAAGTATTCAAACAATGTAATCTTTATAGTTTTTTTGCAAACAGGTTCACAACACCCTCCCTGCTAAAACAAAAACTGACAGCATATTTTAATACAAATGCACTCTGTATTACATACTGAATGCCAAAAATGAGGATGATGATGAGAAGAATTTATTTCTATGAGCATAAGAACTGGTTTTAAAAACCCCATAAATGCTGAAAACTGTCAGTCTGAAGCCAAAGAAAATGCAGTTTTTTGCTATAAATGTAAGCATGATACATGACATGGAGCCTCGTAAGTACAAATACTGGAAAAGTAAATCGTCGATTTAACAGCCAGAGACACCAACATGGTTAAATCATTGAACTAGTGTCAGAAGGAATAAACAATCAGTCAATGTTGCAATACTAAGATCTCAATGTCCATTCTTTGCTCTTTACTTATTTTGGAAGAAAAAATCAAACTCCAGAGGGTTTCATAAAATCCTTGAGCTTATAAAACTTCACACACATCCTACAATTACGGATGTAGGCCAGCTTCTGTGCGTCTCACTCAGCATGAAAAAGGAGCCTTGAATAACTCATCCTGTTTGTGGTGATGATTTACAAGCGAGCTGCTTCAAATTACAAGTCCTGTTTAGTTCTTGATCCAGAAAGCCGATGCTTTAATCCAGTGCTGCTACGTTCTTCTCTCTTTAGTGTGACTATTTCTGTCTACGTATGTATTTTAGGGTGTGCGATGTGCTGTTAAGGCAGTCTTGACTCTGCCAAGCTGCTGGTGTTTAACCAATAGCAACTTTGTGTTTGTGTGTTTGTGCGTCAGATTGTCAGCGAGGCGTTTCAGGCAGCTGGTAGAGCGCCTCCTGCAGTTCATCTCAACTCGCCTGTTTCCTGCAGAACCAGACGAACTTCCTCCTTTGACAAAATGTTCCTGGTGGGTCCCTTCTGCTACCAAAGTGCTCGGCCTGTTCAGTGAGTACACACGCACGCATGCACACACGCACTCACACATGCTCAAACACACACACACACACACAAACTGAAGTTTCTGACAAAAACAAAATTTTGCCTTTGCTTTTCTTTCCTCAGATGCAGCCAATAGTGTCTCCTCTCCTCCCATCATGCCTTTCACTGACTTCTACAACATCACTTTGGAGCACATAGACTTCATGGAGGAGTACAGGACTTGGCAGAACTATGGCAACTCTAACAGGTCAAAAATCTTAATGTGTCTTCATCACAGAGAGTATATTGGGGTCCTCATGCTTCCGTCTTCTCCTCAGTGGGCTCTGACATTACACTGTTGGAGCCAAGGCATGTGCAGAAGTGATCTAGCTGGTGAAGCCACGGGACTGACATCACACCCCTACTGCTAACCAAAACACACATTTAATTTCCCAATAAAACGTCAAATATTCCTCACGACGGTCCACCACTGAACAGATTCTTTTGTGGGTTTGAAGCAGACTCTTGGTAATGGAAAGTTTAATCTTGTCTAAATGTTTGTTATGTTTTTCCTGTCTATCCAGTGAAGCCTGCATTTGTTATCAGAGCTGTAAATCATGACATCATTCCACCATTTGAGCAAGTAACTGATTAAAACAAAACATCTTTAAAGAAAGAAAATCATCAGGATGTTGTTTGAGTTTTGTATGGGAAATGCCAACCCTGCCTTTCTTTAGTGCTGTACAATAGAGTAAGAGCAGTATTTTTGTTGGCATGGGATGTATTTCCACTTGTGGACACAGTTAATTTTCCAATTATATTCAGCAAATAAACTGCCCAGACTGCAAAGGAGCAGATGCTTTTATTACACCAGTGAAATTGAATTAGACAGTGTTATACTGGTGGTTATACAAAAAAGTTGAACAGACTGCCGTTTTTAATGTTGGTATTTATCTGAATCCTGTAACAGAGGTGTACTTTTGTGTCTGTGTGATATTTCAGTGGAGATCACTGTCAGAACTTAAATCTGCAATATGAAGTCCACTCTGTGCAGGCCATTAGGCCACAGCCAACAACTGTCAAAAACACCAAAGTTGATTAAACTAAAGTAAGGTCAAACGCAATTTCTCAGTGTTTCTGTTCCGCTAGCTCTGCAAATGATCAGATAATAGTGTCAGCTGTCAAAATATGGCACACTAAGTTAGTCTTTGCTCACTGCTGGTAAATGAGTAAGAAGTGGTGAAACAGTGAGCAGTGACGTTCCCAGAGAAAGCTGCTTCTGGTCTCTCCTGCTCACAATAAGAACCAGAAATGCTAACAGATGTGATAACACATTAGCTTGGACCTCAGCTCCTTCTGAACATTTCTGGGAATCAGGCTGAGTATCTCCTCCTGAGCAGAAACAACGCAACTTTCCCACAGCTGCAGTTCATCCCCAACCATGGAAACATGCTCAGAAGCTGTGAAGTATGTTTCACGTTGTGTCACGCCTCATTTATGTCTGATATAGGAAATAGATCTACAGATCACAGTTCAAACGACCAGCTGCTTAAGTCTCTGGCTGGTATGGAGGAGGATTCTGCTCATTTAAGGCCAGACGTGGGGGTGGGGATTTCAGGTTCAGGAAATGAATGTTTAAAACCGTTGGTACCAAAACAGCCTTTAAGCACCTTTTCAGTTATATTCACTCACCAGCTTCTTCTTTGTCCTTCAGATTTTCCTTCTGCCAGTTCCCCTTCATCCTTTCAACTGTGGTGAAGAAAGCTATCATCCAGAAAGACTCCGAGCAACAGATGATCAGCCAGGCCCGGGTGAGAAACATACAACTCTACCTGTGTGTGTGTGTATAATTGTAGTTGTTGTCATGCAAAGAAAAACATTTAATGTTATCATAACTGTATACCTGGAAGGATACTTTCTGAAATATTTGTGATGCTTGGGACAAAAATTGGACCCCATAAGTGACAAAAAGAGGCCCTATTCGGGATTAAACCTAAGCCCAGTTTTATGGCTTTCAGCTGAAATTATCTACTATTTAGTTACAGATTTTATCCACTGTGGCATTTCCAAAATGTTTGGTTGATAATGAATTAGTAAGATAATTAGACCCTTAACAAGCTTTTGGAGATGGATGGGCCTGATTTCCACAGACAATAAAACCAAGGAAGCAGACAGGGTATGAAAGCATAACTTGAAATGTGTGTTTGTGTGTGTGTGTCCCACAGCAAAGCCTGGTCAGTAAGGTCTCTCGCAGGCAGAGAGTGGACATGAACCTTCTGTTCCTCAACATTAAAGTACGACGAGCACAGCTCCTCAGCGACTCACTGGATGAGGTCTTTACACAGAAACACACATTCACACTTAATCCCTTGTCACATCTGTTTCACACATTTCTTTAAACTAGGTACTGATGGAAGCACAGTTACACAGCAAGAACTCATTAAAAAACATGCTGGAAAAGCTTGAACACAAGTTAACTGTGTCTGCTTAAGCTGGTTGTGAACATGAACAGATGTGTTCAGGTGCTGGACACATCTTCTTGGTAGCTTGTTTTATTCCTTTATGAATTGTAGCTTTGATTACAGCACACATTTGCTGTGGCATTGTTTGGATAAGCTTGTGCAATTTAACAAGATTTATTTCCATCCAGTGTTGCATTAATTTTTCACCAAGATCTTGTTTTGATGATGGGGGAGTCTGTTCACTGCACAAAACCTCCTCCAGCACATCCCAAAGATTCTCAATGGGGTCTTTCACTGTGTGAGCCTCATGAATCTTGGCATTGTCATCGTAGAATATGTCTGTGCCATTGTGGAGAAAAAATCCAAAAATTGACAGAATAACCTTGTCATTCAGTATATTCAGGTAGTCATGTGACCTCATTCTTTGGGCACATAATGTTGCTGAATCTACACCTGAGCAATTGTAGCAACCCCAGATCATAGCATGGCCCCCACACGCTTGTACAGTAGGCACTACCCATGATTAGTGCATCACTTCACCTGCCTCTCTTCTTGATGCGCCATCACATTCCTTCCTGGAAGACGATGGTTCCACACCAGATTTCTATTTTTTAGTTATATGTTGGACAGCTCTGAACACAATTTTAGTAGTTTCTTCAATCTCCTTAGACGTTTTCTCTGCTTGGTTTATGCCAATGATTTGACCCTTCATAAACAGACTAACATATTTTCCATGACCACTGGATGTGTCTTTCACCATGGTTGTTTAAGAAATGAGAAGTCCCTCATTGCATCTGCTGGGGTTAAATAATTTGTTACCAGCTGAAAGACAATCATCCATGCAGTAATTATCCAATATAAGCCTTACACCTATTTGTTTAGTTAAGGTGGTGATTTTTCTTTTTTGCTCAGGCAGTGTATGTTTCACCTGTGCTGGTAACATCAGAGGGCATTTGGGGTAACGTGCCTAGCCAACTACCATCATGTGTGTCTGTGCCTGTTGAGGTTTGTTTTTATATAAAAAAATCTGCTGATGTGCAAACCCAAACTGAACAGTGCAGTAATCATCAGGGACTATAACCCCAAACTTTACTGTAGGTCCTGATGGTGTTGCGATGACAAACAAAAGATAAAAATTTTAAGATCTAAAGTGGTCACATTCAGAATATTTGAGATCTTTCGAAATTAAAGAACCATTCATTTTGATAAACGTGGCCTTTAATCTTTCACAATTGTGCGGGAACCTCAAAACCTCAGTCTAACCTAAATCTGACCGTAAATCTGTTTCTAACCCCTAAATTTGAGGTACAAAAGAAATTAAATCTTTGGTTCACAAAACAAGAGTCAGCCTCGTAGACTGTGATGTGTGAGGATTTCATGAAACATCTGAGACAAGTGAAAATAATGGTTCTAAGAAATGCACCACATCATAAAAAGTTTCCACAGTAATAAATTTTGATCTGATGTTTTGTCCTCGACAGTTGATGAGGAAGAGGTGTGACCTGAAGAAGAAGCTCCGGGTGACATTTGTCGGTGAGGCGGGGCTTGACATGGGCGGCCTGACGAAGGAGTGGTTCCTTCTTCTAGTCCGACAGATCTTCCACACAGACTACGGTGAGACAGACTTGTTGCTTCATGAATCAAGTGTGAACAGAGAAAATGTAAGAGATCTTTCTTCTTCTAAATATCCAGTTGAAAACACCTGATAATACTGAGGCTCCTGACACAGAATCCACCTTGAAGCACAGTCAATAGAAAATGAGGAGATACTTTTATTGAAAAGAAGCAGAGGGAAATCAGATTTTTTTATTGAATAAAAAACGGAAAGTTGAGTTTTATTGGTCAGTGGTCTCAGAGGACAAGCTCTGTGAGTTTTCAGGCAGCTGAAACTGCTGCAGAGTAAGTGTCAGATGGCTGAGAAAAGTGGTCAGTGTTGGTTTTGGAAGCTCAACAACTAAGTTTTATTTCAGGCTGGAGCAGATCTTATGATGGCTGTCGCCTTCCAGGAGTCTGTTTCTCTTTACAGTTCACTCCTCTGCCTTTATTGACAGCCTGACTCTCATTATCTCTCAGCACATTGTCTGCGTGAAGCATTGTTTTGTGTCCTCGCCTGTTTCCCTTCACTTCATCCTTCACAGAAGAGCCTTTGTTTTAAAGTTCCTCCCATGACAAAAAAGGAAAATCAGTCCTACTTAAAGTAGTTTAACAATGTATCATATTTAGCCTCTTCACAAAGCAGCTGTATTTAGGGCAAAGCAGATACATGAGCCCATCAGTCCATGATGTGTCATGCTCTGATATTTAATGCTAGACACCTCACTGCTGATTTGCCATCTCTGTGAAAAATCATCAATGCCAAAAATTAATGTCACGTCACAGGTGAATACCCTGCAAATTTCCCTCTGCAGGTTTTATCTGAAGCGTTTTTTGGTAAAGTACACAAAATATTACTGAATCTGAACAAAGTGCATCGTCTACTTTCCATCCATCCCTCTCCCCGTCTCTGTCTCTCTCTCTCTCTTTCTGTGTCTTCTCTGGTCAAGTTGTTCTTTCCATCGTCTTTCCGCGGTCGTCTGTGTTTTTGGTGCCAGGGGACGTCAGCCCAAAGCAACACACTCAATGAAAGCTGTGTTCCCCTCATTAGCAGCGCAGGGAAAGCCCCGACTCTGCTTCACACAAACACACTCTGAGCAGCACATAGGCAGGTGTGCACACACACACACACACACACGGGCTCTTTAATGCACAAAGTGGTGTCAGTTTCTAGTGTTTGGAGATGTGAGTGGTCCAGATGTGTCTCAGCTCAGAACAGACGGCTGCTGTTCCTCTCAGTCAGAGATGGAAAAGCTGCTGTGCTTCACAACTTTATTCTCCTGGTAATACCTGCTCATTATCCCTTTTTGTAAAGCTGTGATGCTCATCAAAGACATCACAAATTAGCACAGAGTGGATGCTGACAAGATGTTATCAAAGGATGCTGAGAGGAGATCTACAGCACTACAGAGTGGGGTTTGCAGGTTTTCTGATATTGTAGCCATGACATCATCTAGAGTGGAAGAAAAACAGGCCGTCAGCAAGCAGTGCCGCAGTTTGATCTTTTTTTTTTTTTATTGACGGTTTACAACCCGTCAGGAAAGTGCAGTAGTTGCTGCTGTTGAATGAAATTTCTTTTGTTTTGTTTTACTCATTGGTTCCTCTTAGTGTTTCCTTTCCTGGAGTTTCAGAAAACCTTTATTTCAATGACTGATTGGCTCCGTATTAGCTGCTGGCTCTTGATGCTCCCTACCTTATTACAAACCCCCTGACATCTGGTCAGCCCTCTGGAGGTCTGTCAGGGGAAAAGCTATTGACAGACCTTTGTGTTTGAGGCCCTCCCCTCTAATATGGCACGAACCAGTGAGGAGATTATTGATGACCTCAACATTTCAGCAAGTCTTGTGCAGATTTCGTGTCATTTTTAGAACAGACCATTTCAGCAGTTCACTTACAGATTAAGGGACAAATATCAAGTGATTTGAAAATCTCTGACATATTGTCTGGACATTCATCTTTAAAACTTTACATCCATGTTTGAAATATTGAAAAGCATAACAGCCCTTTTTTTTAAGAAGGAATGAACTGCAAACTCAGAAGTGATGCCTTTTCAGAACACAAAAGACTGCAGTGTAAAGTGCAAAACAAAAATAAAAGGGAATATGATGCAATTTCTGTGATGTTTTGTCTGTAATGTTCTGTCTTGTTTTCTTTTCTTTTGTGCTTTCTCACTTGTTCATTTTGTCCTCACAGTTAAACTTTTTTTTCTTTCCAGGTCATGCCTGCTTCTTTCCTCTTCCCTTCCCCCGTCATTGTATTTGTTCCATTTGGTCGTGCTTTTTTATCACTAGAGCTGTATTGAGCCCAAGAAAGATTTTTTTTCTTCTGTTTTTTCCAGGAATGTTCACCTACATGAAGGACTCGCGCTGCCATTGGTTCAGCAGTTGGAAGTGTGACAACTACTCAGAGTTCCAGTTGGTCGGGACTGTATCCTTTATCGAACAAAAGCAAGTGAAAGACTTTGATCAAAACACACTTTATCTTCAAGCTAATATTATTTGAATGGGCTTAACATTTGGTTTCTTTTTTTATTTTTTTACTTTTTCCCAGGGAGAGTAGAAGCACAAACACCCTAAGATCATTATCTTTTATGTGCTTTTGTTATATTCACACTTCATTCCTGGTTTCACAGCTTTTGGATGCAGCTGTTGGACACTTTTCAAAAAAACTGTGCAGCGTTGTGTATGTTAAGTCTTAAGTATGTGGTTGATGTGCAGATAAGCACAAACACACTCGCACACACACTTCTTTAAGCGTCCTCCTCCTCTGCTTCTCTTACACTACAACACTCCTCTATTTAAAACCACAGAGGGGAAACAGATACTATAATGTGTGTTTTTAGGCTTCAAATCTGCACACTGAACAAATATATCTCAAACCAAAACTGTCTTTTTCCAGCCCAGAATATAAAATAAAAGAGACATTCATCCAAAATAAGAAAAACTCAGAGGTTTGACAGCTGCATTCTTAAGTAACAAACACAACCAAACATTTAAAGCTCATCTGAGTATTGTTAAACACATTGGCAACAGCATGTTTGCATAATGGACTCCGCAGGCTCTAAATTTCACAAGGAGTGCTTTGGTCTTTTAAATACTATGCAGATCTAAATGTACTTCTTTTTTTTATTTCCTAAACATTATACTTAAAACACCCAGTGTATAGACTGCAGTGAGATGTCAAACCAGCTAACACTGACTGATGCTGAATTTGAGCGTTTCCTTCATTTCAAGTCCCACTATTTTCAAATCCTACCATGAGTTTTGGGGCTTTTTCTGTTGTGTCTTGAGTTCCTCAAAAGTGAGGATTATTTTCCAAAGATACTTCCCAACCACTTTGAAGTAAAATGTTAAATCAAAGTCTGGAACTCTGAAACATTGGACTTCAACACACTCAAACTCTAAATTTGAGGTGGGGAAAAGTGAAATGTGTAGCTTACCTGCTTAAAGGTAGGGTCTCTACAAAATAAATAAATAAGAATAAAATGTCATCTTTTACAGAAATAATCCTGCTGAATCATCATCAATGGGCCTCTATACATGTGTGTCAGTATTTGTGTCTGCCTCAGCCCCCCTCTTCTGCCTGTATGTGGATGTTTTGGTTGTCTCTGGATGTTTCGAGGCAGGGAGTAGGCGTAGTGGCCCCAGAGAATCACAGCGCGCCCAGTATGCACATGACTTTGCATGTTGTTGATAGAGAGTGGGAGAAGCCATCCTAAGCAAATGATACAATATTTGTGGAATACCTCATTTACCTGCAGGATATCAGGTGTAAAGCTCATGAGTTTCCACCATGTCGAAACATGGTCCTGCAGGTGCTCACCGGGCTGGTGAGTGTATTCACTCTTCACACTCAGGACTCTGGCATCTTCAGCATGTCATTATCTAACACTTTGGTGCAAGCTTTTTTATCCAATCCATCCAGTGTCCACGCTGATTTCTGGAGGATAATATGTAGTGCTATAGTGTAGTAATTGTATACATCTGAAATCTTACTGGTTCTGAGAAAATTTACAAAGGCCACTTGTTTTAGTTCAGTTAGGAATATAGATAAGACTCAAATTTGGTGAAGCAAGCTCAGTCTTAAACTCATCGTAAACTAAGAAACTGTTGTATTTCTGGTTTTAACCAATTGTTTAGCTAAGTGTTGTGAGTTGGTAGGACTAGTAAATGAATTCTTTTAGTATTAAATTAGGCAGGAAAAAACAAATAGTTTTGGCACATCTTGTTACCCATCAGAAACACATTGATGGAGAATGTTTTCACATTATGCTTGTAAAGATCAGATCAGGGCGGTTTCTGTCCTCTTTGTTGTCTTCTGATGAAATTTTGCATCTTTAATTCTGGAAACTGGGTTAATCCAGCACATACAATCTGCTGTTGAAGCTTGTGTAGGTAAGAAAGAAGTCTCGCTTGAACCTTGCTGCCACATATAACTACATTCATTAGGAAGTTGTGGTGCTTGGGAATAAAAGATGGACAAAATTCTGCTGGCACTCAGACAATGCAGTTATTCTTTTATTGTAAATTTTCCCCCTCTGAAACATTCTCATTTTATGTCTTCAGCTCATTTGGAGAAAACTCTTAGTTTGTGCACATTTTACAAAGTTTCACTGCCTCCAGCTTTCTTTTCCTCCTCACTGCACACACCCATATTCTTGTTTATGATTCAGTCAAAACAGTCAGCTCCTGACTCAACTTTCTGCTGGCCTAGAGCCACTGGCCAGCTACTGGAAGTGATAAATTTTGATGTTGTTGTTCTTTTTATTGTGATTTAGAGCAGAAAAAATAAGGCAAACAAAATCCTCATCAGTTTTTGATACTTTTCTGGAAAGCATTTAGACACGACTCTTACTTTTTATAGTTCCGATAAATGCAGTGTAGCTCTGCAGATGTTCCTGCTGTGTGTCTTATGTATTGTATTTCCAGGAATATGTGCATGTGAGAGTGTGTGTGTGTGTTTGTGTGTGTGTTTACATATGTGTGTGTTTAAGCGTGAATGTGTGTGTGTGTATGTGTGTGTGGCTTTCGTGAATAGAGAACAGGCCAGCACTTTATCCTTCGTAAGTAGCCAGCTGGGAACTGTCAAAAGGTTATATAACCTAATGGCTGCCTGTTCTTTGCCAGGTTATTGTGTGTGTGTGTGCGTGTGTGTGTGTGTTTAATTCAGAAACACAAAGATGGAGGGAGTTAGACAGAGAGACCAAGTGGTTGAGTAAAACAGAAAGAGTGTGTGTGTGTTAATGAGTGAGCGTGTGTGCATGTGTGCTCCCGGGTATTTTGCACACACCACATGTGTGCCTGTGCTTAAAGGTAATTTATCAATCTCCCTTGTTCCTGTTTAGTTGTCATGGTAGCATTGTGTAACTATGGAGATGGAAAAGGAGCAAGGAAGGACAAGAGGGCGGAGAGAAAATGTGTAACAGAAAGAGTGAGAGAGATGAATGAAAACAGAAAGAGAGTGGTGCAGCGGGGGTTGTCAGATAGACATTTGGATAATCATTTCAAACAGATGTAAACAAAAAAAAAGAGCAAACTGATGTAGGGATGGAGAGAGACAAAGTGGAACTCCAAGATAGAAAGTTGGATGTCAAAGGCTGTGACTTTTTGAACTTTTGGAAAGCACAGTCACAAAATTGCACAACAGTCATCCTTTTGCCTTGCCTCTGTATAGTGTGAAGTGTACGGTACCTCATCACTGAAACATAGTATTTCATCACAAAGCTGCAATAAACTTTACTTTAAGAGTTTGGAAATAGCAAATGGCTTTATTCGTAGTAGCAGCTCTACAAATGGCTGCATCAGTAATTTCAACAACAACAACAACAACAACAACAAAGTTTGGACGAATCGGTGATGAATTTGATATTGAAGAAACAGTTCTCAAGCACCTGTTCCAGCTGTTTTATAATGTTAGACCCTATGCAAATATAATTCCTCAAACCTGATTACATTTAACTGTTGTTCATGCTTTTTGTGTGTGTCTTTGATATTTATTAGTTGCCATTTTTTGTTTTGTGAATTATTTGTATTATTTTAACATTAAAACAACACAAGTTTAAGAGCCCAAATGTCAAACCGAAGGAACTGGGTACGAAAACAGAAAATGTAAAAGACAAAGAGCTTAAATATATGTTCCCTATAAGGTAAAGATATATGAGCCAGGGCCTCTTTGTGCTTTTTGCTGCACTCTTTGATAACTATGTACGTGCAAAGTGCTTGAGTTGACTTCTTAATGACCCTAATGGTTGTAGCTAAATGTACAGTGTGTTTATGTTCATGCTGTGCCTAAGAGTGTGTGTACGTGTCACCTACCTGTAATCAGTGTTCAGTTCCCACACACACTCAACCCCCCCTACACATAAGCATAAACACGCAATTACTCCACATATGGTCACCGTATGTGGCAGCTGTGTGCACAGTGTGTATGTACAGGAAGCATTTATGTGTGTGTTCTGCTGCCGCCTACTGGAGACAAAAAAGTAGGTTGATGGACCAGTAAATAAGTGAACTCAGTATCAAACAGACGCACAAAATGAAGTTTTGAAATCATTATTTTCAGATATTGATGATAGACACTACCAGTATTGTGTGTGTGCAAATCTACCAGCTTTCATTCTTTGTTAATCTTTCTCTGACATTTTGCCATTTTGAAAATCAGAGAAATAGAAAGGTTTCTATCTTAAAGTTATGTAAGAGTTGGTTTTAATGAGAGATCCGAATAGACGAGGCATTTCATGAGTGTTGATGTTGAGGTCAAGAGTGGTGAGTCTGCTCATTTAGTTTTTTTTGTTTAGTTTTCTCAAGTAGGTGAAAACTGAGACAGTTTATAGATTTGACCCAGACCACAACAGACTCCTGATGATCGTATTACTCCCTTTTCATCTTGTACTGAGTTACTCCAAAAGTACAAAAAGTAAAACCACAGTTAAGTGACACTATCCTCTGCTACCAAACCAAAGGGAACAATCTGTGGGTCATATGTGTTTAATATTGCTTTTTGTACTGGATGTGTCAATTGTGAGTTCTTCCTTAACCTGCTGTGCTTTTAGCTGATGGGCTTGGCAGTTTACAACAGCATCGCGCTGGATATTCACTTCCCCCTCTACTGTTACAGGTACGTCTGTTTCCACCTGTTTCACTTTGACTTTATTTTCACTGAGGACTGCTGTGCTGATCATAAAATCCATAAAAAGAAAACTTCTAAATTCTAAAATTGGCTGTTTGTAAGTCTGCACCACAGGCATCTCTGGGGCTTTGAAAACCTGCCCAATCTCTTCTTACAGGCCTGAGTGCCAACTTTAAAATAAATATGTGGTTTAAATCATTTTCCTCATGTCTCTTAAAAAAGCTGCTTTCACCACTAGTGGATTATTTTGTTTATGTTACAATTCATTTATTTTGTCTTTCTTTGTTTGGGGATCCATCTCTTCAGGAAACTCCTTACTCCACCCACTGCACCGTGTGACCAAAATGCCCTTGTTGGGATGGCAACCGCCACGTTAGACGACTTGCAGCAGATCATGCCTGTACGTATCAACTTTATATACAGTACGTCACAGCTTAGACCCCTGAATGTATGTAACTGCAGGACAGAGACACTGAGACAACGTGGAATGAACAGGAGCTCCTGGTGTCTGAAAACAAAAAAAAGTCTTTCTTTGATTTATCACGCAGAGATCACAGGGATAACAGTGTGATGAACAATCCGTTGCAGTCAACTCGGCAGAGAAGAGAAATGGGCGCAAAAATTATATATGTATTGTAAACTTAACCATAACATGAACCAGTTAGGAGACCATTGTCAAGACCTACATCATTTCAACAAGAGAACCAACCATATTAAACAGTTGACAGACTAATTCAGAGCTTTCAAGAACATATAAGTGTCTGGCAGTTTAAAAACCTCCATGTTAAGGATGCACAACAAGCACAGTTACATTATACCCATGTTTAAATTTTGGGAAAGTGCACCAACCCCTTTCTAAGTCTAGTAAGAATCAGAATCTCCTTTTCAGCTCAACATCAAAGAAAAATGTTTGCATCTTTTCTAAAATAGTTTCACAACATTTTAGTTCGACAAGCTGACACTACCTTTATCTTAAGTTGTTCACCTTGTCAACAACCAACAGAATTCATTGTTGAAAGAGGACAAACAACATGAAAGAAAAACACAAAAATCAGATAGAAACAAATCAATAAAATAAACACAATTACACTGACACTGACTTGTACACTGACATTCATGTCGATATGTTTGGTTGGGATTTTCCTGAGTGAAACACAGACTGGATGAAGGAGAATTCACGGTTTTCATTCTCTAACTAGGAGCTTGTGGGGTGACGTGATGGCTCTGTAAATCCATCTTGTCTGGAGCTCAGAGATCCCTCTCAAAGGTGATGGATTCCCCCGAGTATATAGGCTCAAACAAATTTAAAAAGTCTTGAGCCAAGATCAAAGTAATATTCTCATGAATTGTTGACCAACCCTCTGGACCATAGAGCAGGACGTACAACAAAACAAATGAGACCAGGGACCTGGGGCCTCCCTGCATCTCCAACATTCTGGCTCTTTCATTAATAATACCTGATGTTTGCAGGGACAAGACAAACCCTATGTAGAATTTAAATCAAGTTATGACACCAATTTCTTTTTGGGTGATTGATACATCTGTATGTCTTTTTTGAGTTTTTCAGGCTGCTCCTTTCTCTATTTCCTCGTTGTACATTCTCCCAGGTCTAACACTTGCATTTCTCTACTCTGCCACCAGATGGTACCACAGTACTACTTTTGATCTCACTTTGCCCACTTCCTGATTCTTCAGACCTTTGTCTGCAAGTCTAGATTTAACCCTGAGTTGCTATTACATGGAAGTGAAGTCTCCAGCCACGTATTACATAAGGCTTGAATTCAAAAACTATTCATGCGTTTGGGTACTTTTTTTTTGTTGTTGTAATTTTTAACCATTCTCTGAATATGTATTTATCACTCTTGAAGTATTTTTGAGTCAGTTTAGAGCAGATATTTTGTGATGTAACTTTATTACAGTCATCCTCAGGACACTCATGTTCTCTTACTTTAACTTTGTAAATTATTTTGCTTTAGTTCTTTTTTTTTTTTGCAGTTAAATTCACGTTGTGTTGACGATACCAAGACACATAAAAGCATTTTAATAGTAGAGTGTTCCCAGATGTGAAGCTTATTCATCAACTGCAGCTCACTTTCTTTTGGTCTCTCTCATACACACCCCCTTTTAGCAGCAAAGTCATATGCATGTGCGCGCACGCACGCACGCACACACACACACACACACACACACACACGCAACATACACATATAGATTTTCCAACGCACTCCTACTTGCACCAATGTATACATCACAGTTGTACATAATGTCCTCACATCATGTACTCTGTGGGTCTCAGTGTGAGTGAACACCTCTTTGTGTCACAAGGATAATATATCTTCTGTGTTCTTATTTTGCCACAGTTAGAAAATATGAAGTTGAAAGGAGAAGCTGAACAGAGCATCAACTTTTATTCAACTCTTTCTGTTGATTCAGTATACAAATATTTTATTGAAATAAGTGAAAATACAGTGTTGTTTTTTGCAGAAAGTTCCCAGATAACTGATAAATAAAATTATAAGAGAGGATTACCAATTAGGACTTAGGTGCCCTTGGGTAAAGCATTGATCTGCATCGATTGATCCACAATCTGATTGATCTGCAAGCACTGATGGTTTAAGTCAGAAATCCAATGATGTCTTGTTCACTTCATTGTTTCACTCTGCAGCAGACAAATGTCTCATGATAGATACTTTTCTTCCTCTGTATTGAGCAGTAGTGACCAGCAAAAGGTCTTGAACTGTATCTGCACAGTCGCTCAGTTACCCGATCCATGAGCTGATTCACATTCAAAACCTCCCCCTCTGTGAAGGTCAACATTTCAGGTTCTCGAAGTGCACAAACACACACACACATTCAGTCACACACACACACTCAGTCACACACAAACAGTCTCACATACACACTCACTCTGGGATGCTAAAATGGGTCGTGCTGTTACATAACAGCCGGATATCAGATATGAGGCCTGCAGTCGGAGCCGGGCTGAGTAAGTCAGGCGACCTCTTTGCCAAGTAGCCAAACTTTATTGAGGCAACATATGAATCTCTATTTCCAGTTTAAGCTCCACAGCCTTGTTTCAATGTGCTCTGTTATTGGAGTAGTTACATAAGGAGGAGGAATGCTTAGGCCGGGACTGATGATGCTCTGACAGGCCACAGATTGTCACCTGCATCTGTTCTAGATTGATGTGCAGACTAAAGATCATGTGACCATGGAGCTTTTTATCCCCCAGCATGAAGCTGTGAATGATTTATGCTCATGCATGAAAGAAAGTAATACATGCAAAAAATAGAAATAGTCTGAGTATGGAAATTAAAAAAGTTTATCCTCACTGAGAATTTTTATTACTTTTTTTTGTTGTTTTTAAAGAGAACAGTGCTTGGGTTGTTGTAATTGCTGGGAGTGAGTCATAAACTTTAAAGGTTATTTTCCTGACTCTCGTTTCTGTTGTGTGTGCGCCCGCAGGAGCTGGCTCATGGTTTGGGAGAGCTGCTGAGCTATGAAGGAAACGTAGAGGAAGACTTCTACCTCACCTTCCAGGTACTAAAACACATTTGTGCAGAGAAAGATATAAGGCATATCTCCATTCCAATAATTGCTGAATGAGTTACGTTTCTTCCTAACATTGTTTTTCACTTTTTGTTGATCCATGGTGGAGTAAAATATAGCTCTGAAAACAGAAAACCCAGTTAAAGAGTGCACTGAAGGGAGCTGAATTGGACAGGATGTAATTTATTTTTGTCCAAACATTTGTTTTATGATGTGAGAATGATGTTTGTACTCATAAAACTTCTCTGCCAAAAGTTATGTGTGCACACACTCACATGTTGGGATGACAGTGACTCGGCCTGTCTGACTGCGCTGACAGACAGATGTGAGTGCTGTCACTGCTGTGAGATATTAATAAAAGCCTGAGAGGTTCTGTTCGGTCCCACTGATGTCATTCAACTGATTAATCCAATGCTGAATAGTAACTCATTTGTCTAAAGTTTATAATCTGAAGGCCATTCATGGGTATAAATAATTCTCTCTGAAACTTGCTTGACATACAATACAAAAAACAGCTAGAGTTTATCAGAAATGCAATTTTGACCTGTGAACTGAAGTTTATCTCTGAAATGAAAAGAAAATGACAAAGTTGAATCACTGATTGAGAGAAAATGCTTGTTGTACAGCTGCTGGGTGTTTTTGTGTTTCAACTGCTGGAAACATTAAATAGCATTTGCATCAAAGTTCTTTTTTGTGGGCCCATGTAGAAATGTAGAAATGTTCTTTCTCTGTGCATAAAAAGTGCGTATGCAAAATCACCGTCAGATTCATGACATGTTTGTACCAGCAAATTTTGTTCTCGGTATCTTGTGAATCAGTGAATCAGAATAATTCTGCCTGTAACCTGTAATGAGCATTCGACCATGCACTGATTCATCTATATATAAGGACATCTGTCTGGTGCATCGACCTCAGCGTTCGTGTTGCCAGCACCAGCCACACCGCTCACTGCCCTGATCCCTGATTGAAAGTTGCGTCTGCATACTCACGTCATGACCACGTCATGAATATTGGGATGATCAATAATCAGCTGGCTCTCCTGGGTGCTTAGAGGAAAATCATATCTGCTATCCCAAACATAAAAGACCCATAGAAACAGTAGCTGGATATTTTTGTGAACAAATAACTATGAGTGAATTTTAAGTGTATACAGTCATAAGGAGAAGCAAATTATGTCCTGTCTTTACACAGTGTGCATTTTGATATAAGTGACTTCCATGAGAGATGCTTCACCTAAGATACCCAACAATTTAATTAATATCAAAAATGTAATATTTTAAAATGTCCTATTTTTAATAGCAAACTACTTAACTTGTTTAATATTCAAATTAAGGATAAGAGTGAAAAAGTATCATTCAACACATATTTGTGTGTACACATTGTTACTAAATAAGGCCTATTGTCTTTATTGTCCTTTGTCTGATTTGGGTTGTCCCACAAACAACCAACAACTTGAGTAAAGTCATGTGATTGGTTACAATACTTCCTGTTGTGAGGAACTACAAACATAAAGCATAGACAACAGAAAGTGCCTCAAATGTGGATATTTATCATCAGATAGTGACTTGAACAGGAACTTTTACCAAAATAACATTTCCTTCCTGGAACTCTAGGATTATGAGAAAGTGTGTTCTTGCATTAATCAAGTAACTCAAAAAATATTTTGATTGAATCAAACAAAATACCTTAAACCAAAGAAAACTTTGCACACTGCATTAAAGTCAGTCCTTTGGGCCCTCTCCAAACCCCTTTGAGTTACTCTTGCTGTGTTTGACATCCTATGACATCAGCATGTTTCATGAAGCAGGCCTGTAAGAGCAGGCTGACTGTGGTGACCAGGTATAAAGGAATGCTTTATGGTGCAGCAGTGCGAGGGTTTTACGCAGCAGGGACCTGTGTTGTGTCAAAGGCAGACTGGAGGTGTTATTTTAACCCACAGTGTGAGCTCACAGTCAGAGCTATAGGCTGGTTACAGTCACACCACTGAGGTGCAGCCAAACCCTCTGACCTGCTCTACACTGACACTCTCTCTCTCTCTCTCTCTCTCTCTGTAGTTTCTGTCAGTCACCATGACTCCTTGTTCTTTCTGCACGTTTGTTTTTCTGTATCGATGTGTGTCTCTTTGACTACATTTATATCCCTGTATGTACTGATGTTCCACTCTAACTATAATTCCCTCTTTCCCTATAGCTCCTCACCACAGCTAAACTTATATCAAACCATAACCCCAAAGTTTGTTTATGTGTCAGTTATACCTTGTTGACAAGGAATCAGACCTTAAGATAATTCTAAAATGTACAAAAGTGAAGCCATCTGTGACTGTGCACCAGAAAATGGGGAATATTTAAAAGTCAAAGATATTTTGTCTAATTGTTAAAGTAAAATTAATAAAAACACAGAAAATGTCCTATTTCAAGCTAATAAAGACGAACTGACAATTGAATGAAGAGTAAAAACAAATGCTGATAGAGTAAGAAAAAATATATTTAAATTTCTTGTATTAAAACATTATTTTTAATTCAAGAAAAAATGATGTAAGTGAACAAAACACAATCCAAAGACCATAAACAAAAAAACAGTATTTATGTGTTCATACAGTGTGAATAATATACTTTAATATGTGATGTCCAAAGCATATTGTGTGAAATATAGAGTGAATATGTAATGTACAGACTTAATCACACGTGCTTTAATGTAGCACATCACACTCAGATGTAGAGTCTCAATCTATTGCCAAGATGGTACAGCACTGAGGGGAACTGAGGACAACAAGACAGTCAGGAGGAAAAGATCCCTGGGTTTGGCTTCAGTGCTTAAAAATATGTTATGTTTTTTTTTTCTTCATTTTGAGAAGCCTGCATCCAAGCAGTTTTTCAGGGATAATCATTCTTTTGAGTTGCTTCCTTAAAATGTAGCAGTGCTGACGTTATGGTCCCTCACATTATGCCTGAGGTAAAGGTTTTTGGGTGTTGTGAACAGTGCTTGACATGCTGTGATTTGATGTGAAGAATCCGAACAAGCTCTGTCTGTGAGGTAATACCATCCCCTTATTGTGGAGATTTTAATACCTCTCATAATTAGGCTATCAAAAGTATTTCGAGTGTTTGTTTTCCTAAATCTGTGATGAAACCTGTTCATTTCTTGGCTGAGGGGTTGAATGAGTCAAGTCTGGCATCAAAGTGTGGGCTTGGGGCGAAGAAGCTGCACATTTAAAACTAATCCAATAATCGTTTAGCCCTTTGACTGACCAAAAACCCAAACAAACTAAAAAAAAAAGATTCTACCTCTTAAGTTGTGAAATGGTTATGTGAGCCTTAATAACTTTGTATTTTATTTGGTGCTGCAGGTGTTTCAGGAGGAAATGGGCATAACCAAATCCTACAACCTGAAACCTGGAGGAGATAAAATCCCTGTCACCAAGCAGAACAGGAAGGGTAAGTCCGTGCTCATACTCATATTTCAGAAGTGAATGACCCCTGAGTTGTTCACTGGTAGAGCAACGTGCTCACTGACACACAGACCAACTTTCCATTTGCACAAACCTGCATTCAGCTGTGTTATCAGACTCAGTAGAAGAAAAAACATTTTTAATCCAGGATAAGATGCTCAGAAATGTTATATAGCAAATATCACTACATTACCCACAAATCAGGACTCACACAAACTATTGGTAGAAATCATTGGTAGAATTAACCTGTGCAAGACCAGGAGACTAATTCAAGATGAGCAACACCTTCCATCCACTCAGTGTTTGAATAAGAAACATACCTCCTTAGGAACTGCTTTGGTCGATTTTCTTTGACAATCCATGAAACTGAACTAAATAATTACCTCACTTAAATCTGCTCATTGGTGGTCCAAGTAGTTTAATTTGATCTGAAGTTGCTGGAGGGAGAAACTTAAAAACTCGTCTGTCTCTTTTCAGGTGTCACATTGCTTCATTCTTGCATATTTGCTTATCCCCTTCAGCGTATTCACTTTAATCATAATGCTATTGTTTTCCGCTGATTTTGTGCCACTTTAGAAGCTAAAACGTAATGTCAGCCACAGGCTTGAAGTCAGTAAGTCAGTTAAATGTCAAGAATCAGTTATACTATCACGGTTTTAAGTTTAAGTGATTATTGATTCCCTGATTCCCATGCTGCATTTCAACTCCCACAATGAGTGTTATCAAAAAAGATGGACACTATTTACGTCATTTGCGGTAGATGAAGAAGCCCAGCCTTGATGAATCAGCTTAGAAACAACAGCAATGCATTTTTCTGGAGTGTAACAGGTCCAAACATGTGATTCAAAGTCAAAATGCTCCCACACTGTGGGCTTCGTACAGTGAGGGCTTCATGTTTCATCAGTGTAGCACCAAGAGTGAAACCTGGATCAGCTCAAAAGCTTCTTTGTTCCATTTAAACAGATGAAGTCAAGCTTTATATCTGTAATGAAAACTCATTTTCCATCCAGTGGCTCCCAGCTCCAACTGAGTCTTTTTCCTCCTCCTGAGTTCTCAACGAACGAGCCAACACTGGAGGGGAAAATGGAGAAAGACTGTAATGGGATTAAAAGTAAAACTCACTGTTATATTCCCTCTTTCTTCCACAGAGTATGTCCAGCTCTACATCGACTTCCTGCTGAATAAATCCATTTACAAACAGTTTGCTGCCTTCTACCACGGCTTTCATAGTGTGTGTGCATCTGATGCTCTCATGGTGAGTCTGAAATGAAATAAGTGAGTTCCTCAAGAATCACTTACTTGTTTGCAGATATCACAGAAACAAACCACATTCAAATTTAAATTCAGTTTTATTTCTATAGCACATTTAAAACAACAGCAGTTGACCAAAGTGCTTTGCATCTGGGAAACACAATGGCAAGACATGACACATTAAAACCAAGATCACATCACTAAAAAAAGTGTACTCACAACAAATTAAAAATCAAGGAGAAAAAATGTTTTAAGATGTGACTTAAAAACAGGAAGTTCAACTAAATATCAAGACAGATGAAAAAGATATCTACTGAATTATATATGTCATTATACACAAAAAAATGGTTGAATGAACCCAGTGGAGGTCAAATGTGATGTGAAATACTATTTAAATACCAGTTGTTTGTTTCCCTGATAGATAGTGAGTATACTTTTCCTGTAACACCTGAAACATGCTGATGTCATTCATGAAACATTTTCCTGTGCAGCAGCAGCAAAATAGTTTCCCCTTTTTACTTTAATCAGTATTGTGTTGAGTCAGAGTTCAGAAAATTAAATCTCTCTTTCCTCTCCTCTCATATGGACTATGATATTTATCTGAACATGGAGCTCAGGCAGGGAGCTATGTTTGCCTTCCTCCTACATCAAATGTTAGCTTTCAGCGATAAAGGGCTGCTGACTGAAAACTGATCATGTTGTTGTTTGTTGAACTATGGGGGCCTCAGAGATGGTCAAGGCCCTTGGGGAACCCACATAAACCCTAGTGGAAAAGTCCCAAACATGCACTCAACCTTAAAAAATTAGTGCTGTATTTACGTATTTTTAGGGGTATGTTAATTTTTTAACAATCTTATTTCCAGACAAAAAGGCTATATAATAAAACAAGTATATTTAACTACCTATTTTGAAGTTTGGTTAACTTTCTGGTAGTTGGCACCTCTCCTGACGGTCTCCACTCCTGACAGGTGTGCCATAACAAACAACATTGTTGCACAGGTGTGACTTGGGCTGGTCATGATGAAAGGTCATTTTGAAATAAAGTGCTTTTCTGAGAACAACATGTTTGCCAGGCACGGCCCAGAAGTTCATCAATATTTCATACTGAAGGAGTGTCTGTGCAAGAAATTTTTCCACCTTTGTAAAATTGTAAGCAGGGATCTACAGAAAACTTCTTCTTGGTTATTGCAAGTATTTTTCTCAAAAGTAGATTTATTCTTTGTCTGTACCATGACTTGATATTTTTGAATGTGTAAGGATATTTTTATGTATTAATATTCCAAAAGGACATTGTGAAATGTTTCAAGATATTTACAAGAGAGCCTGAAAGTGCTGCTCAAAGTTTATGGTTGACCCCTGACCTCTTGCCTCTGCTGTTTTGAGTCGAGGGTCGAGTCAGTCAAGTTCATTGTGACTCTAAGAGGAATGTGTGTACATTGTAGTGAGAATCGCTCATCTGCAGCAGAGTGTAATAACAGTGTAATAACTGTGTGAGAGCAACAGGTGATACGAAAGTTCAGTGGCCAGTTTGACTTTTACGGCTCAGAGTCTGAAACTAGGTCACAGAGTTGGCCAGGCTGATTCATAACATGAAGCTTTACAGACTGATCTGGAAAGTGTATTCCTTCATTGATTCAAACTATCAACTAAAAAAAGGCACATAAATGCCATTATCTTCAATAATTACATTTTTATGTTTGTCAAGTCTAAGTTTACAGCCACACTTCTTAGAGATTTTCTGTTCAATCCTGCTTGTTTTTTTTTCTCTCTGGTTAATGTAGCGACACTTTAGTCACGTCTACGTGTGACATGCAGGAAGTGATCTATCAGTCCTGTGTGTGTGTGTGTGTGTGTGTGTGTGGTATTGTGGTCGTGTTTTGTTTTTTTTTATGCTTGCGTCATTTGTTCCGTGTAACACAGGCTTTTTTTTTTTTTTTTTCCTCTGAGTTCATTAAAGTGTCAGAAGTTACCTTCAAGTCCAAACAGTTATTTTATTCCTTTTTTGTTTTACATACAGCATGCTTCAAACACAACTCTCATTTTACGTTCTATTTTTTTGACCTACACAAGCGACCTACTCAACCATGTTTCCACAGTAGAAGTCTAAAGGGATGTGGTTGTTGACTTTTGCATCAGACAGCAAACAGGACTTTCTCAAGATTTGACATTGTTTCTGTTATCAGCTGCTCTGATGAGGTAGAACTTCCTCTTTCTCTTCTTGATTTACTGGTTGTGTTGCTCTTGCTGGCTGCTGTTGCTCCATTTGAGCAGCGTATATGAGTGTTGCATCTTATTCCTGTTGTGTTGTCATGGAAAGTACTCTGATGGCTGACTTTGCTTGCACCATTTTTCAGAAAATGGTTTCTCACTGTAGCTCAGTGTGTTTGGCCCTTGGACTCATCCTGTCAGAGTAAGCAGGGCCTGTAGGTTTACAGTCAGAGGTAACTGAGGAACTGTAATTCTGAAGGGAAACCTATGTATTGTATTGTATGATCATGATTTCTTTGAAACCTGGGGCACTTATTAAAATATGTATGTTCATGGATTAATTTGTTGAGTCAATGCTCTGTTACTTTAAACATATTATAGTGTGTTATCTTGTCTGAACTCTTTCTGCTTCTCACTCCCTGCATATTTCTGTCATCATCCAATGAATAGAAGTTATTGTTGGGCAATATTAAAAACAATACTCTATACTTTTCCTGTGCCCAACTTCCCTGTTGCCATTCAGTTTGAAACTCAAGTTCAATTCTTCAGAATCACACATGCAAAAAGTATCAT